>JAVJIF010020550.1:0-83379 GCA_038442645.1 Agave tequilana
AGCCGACAGAAGAGTTGGGTTGATGCTAACAGAAGACCATTGGAATTCAAAGCAGGCGATCATGTATCTTTAAGGATATCGCCAACCAAAAGTGTAATTCGATTCGGTACTCGCGGGAAACTTAGTCCAAGATACATCGGCTCATTCGAGATTCTGGATCGTGTGGAAGATATGGCTTTACCGATTGGCATTACCACCATCATTAGAAGGAGTGCATAATGTATTTCACATATCACAACTTAGAAAGTATGTCAAGGATAAGAGTCACATTTTAAATCACTTAGAACTAGAACTACAACCATTTATCCTATAAAGAGCAGCTGATGACCATTCTGGACAGAAGTGTCAAGACCCTGAAGAATAGAGCAATACCATTAGTACTGATTTCCTGGAATAGGCATGCTCTAGGGCAGCTACATGGGAATTAGAGAATATATTCGTGAGCGTTATCCTCAACTATTTACATCTTAGTTGGTAAAATTTCTTATCCCTCTCTTTTTGTCTTCACATCCCCCTTATCAAAATTTTGAGGACAAATTTTTACAAGATGGATGAATTGTAACACCCCCCCTCGGAATACGTACTCAGATACGTATCCCGATTTTACGAGTGTATTTTCTTATTTTTTCTCTTATTTGTTTATGCTCATATAGTAATACATGATTGACCTCTCTGGTAATCAGATATGACCGATTTTAGTTTTCAAACATTGTTTTCTAATATATTAGAATTTTCATATGATTTTCAGAATTTTTCTAAATTATATTTATAAAAACCCTAAAATCGGGATTAATTGGTATCACTGGTTATTTCCTGAATTTTTGATTTATAAATGGAGTCAAATTTTGAGAAACTGCTTTCACATATTTTTCTTAGAATACTATTAACTATTTTAATATATTTTTAGGAATTTTCAGAATTTAACAGATTTCGACCAAGTTTGGTGTTGACCGATATCAGCGGTTGATTGCAGGATTTTAATTTAAAATCGTAAGATTCTTAAAACGGATTTCACCATGATTCTTAGAATAATTTTTGATTTTTAAGAATTTTTTAGAATCGTTCTGAGATACTTGATTTTTGGACGATTCTGGTATTTTTCAGAAAGTTTTCCGCATCCGCGACCAAACCCGGGGATTTCACCATTCCATTATTTTTCTATTTTCTTTCAATTACTTTTCTTCTTTTTCTTCTTTTCTTTTTTTTTTTCTTTTTTCTTCCTTTTCCTTCTACCATATTCTAAAAACTTCTCTATTATTCTATTACATTCTACAATCCTCCTCCAAATATCTCCTCCAAAATATCTCAATCCACTCAATTCCCTCTCCCATTATCATGCCAGCTAAGCCACCTCACCCCCTCTCCATTTTATAAAAAACCCAAACCCTAACCCTTTTCCTTCTCCTTTAACTCCAACTCCAAAAACAACTCCTTTCCTTCTCTTTTCATTTTCATTTCTCCATCAAAATCTTAAAACCACCAACTCCTCCTTCATCTTCACTACAGCTACTATAACAACAATATCTACACACTTCACCATCATCTTCTTCCTCTTTCATCTCCATTTTATCCACCACCAACATCAAAACTCCACCGTACAACTCCATTTCTTTCTCCATCTCCAAAGCTATCACCCCGTACACAAAACCCTCTACAAAAACCACCTCCATACCTCCACCTAGGCCGGCTGCCACCTCAAGTTAGAGGCCGGCTATCACCTCTCCAACAACCCCTCCGGCGACTACTCCTGCAACATCTCTGCGACCACGTCCAGCGACAATTTCACCACCTTTTCTAACATTATTTTCACCACCATCACAACCCCATCATCACCATCATCTCTTTTATTCTTCTCCATCTCCACTCTCACCACCACAACACCACCTCCATCACTCCTATTTCAACCTCCAACATCACCATCATCTTCACCTCCTTCAATTTCCTGTTCATTCTTCTCCTCAAAATCCAACTCCGCCAAATACTACCACCATCTACTCCAACACCTTCACTTTCACCCTCTCCTCTCTCTCCTATGGTCGTCGCCACCATCTAGGCCGCCACCACAGGTGGCGCACCACCCTAGGGTCGGCGGCCATCATAGGGCCAAAACCCCTCTTCTTCTCTTACTTTGTGTTTTTCTTCTCACTCGGGAATTCGACGCGTGAATTTTTAAAACTGGTGTTTTAGGCGAGTAACTTTCCTTGCAAACTGGACTTGTATTAGAATTGGTATTGTATTGTATTTTGTATCAGTCCGGTGTGATTGTATGGGTGTGGTGTGTTGTATTATGTGGACATGTATTGACTTGTATCGGCCTAATATATTGTAATGCTTGTAATAGTATAGAACATCTCGTGCAGATATCTTTGTAACGACTCTGGTTTCTGCCCACTTCTGGGATGGCTGCCCATTGGTTTTAGGGCCTGCACCCTTATAGGTTTCGTGGTAGCTACCGAGAGTGCTCTTAGACCCTGAGCTACTTTGGTCTCTGGGCTCTCTACTCAGCCTCTGGGCTTCACTAACTCCACGGTAGTTTAGATATTCTCACATTTATTTGTATGCTCGTGTGGTACTAACATCTCGCATAGTACCCTAGATTGACTTTGGGTTTCTGCTCACTCTCGGGCTAGCTACCTAACTGGTTTTAGGACTGTACCCTTATGGGTTTTCGTGGTAGCTACCGAAAGTGCATTCAGACCCCGAGCGTACTTTAGCCTCCGGGCTCTCGCCCACTTCCTCGAAAGAGAAGTGCGCTTAAACCGTAAGGTCTCTCAGCTCCGCCTAATAAGCATGCTTAGCGCTCAACGCTTTACCACTAGATTCGTCTAGGTGGAATTTTGCCGGATTTTAGACTTGCCTTCTAAGCCGAGTCATTCCAGTAGCTCCGTAAGGCACTTTAATGTTAAATACTGTTCGTTGTCCGTGCCTTCAGCACTGCTTAGCTCTGCTTGGATGTTTATTTGCTTGCTAGCTAGCTGCATTAACGGTTAATATCTACTATTGATTGCCATGCTATCACCTGACCTCTGACATGCTATTACCCGACATCTGACATGCTATTACCTGACACCTGACCTCTGACATGTTACCACTTGACACCTAATTACTATCACCTGCCATCCAACATGTTATATCTGACTTGTAATTATTACTTACGAGAATGTTAACCTGATCTCCGGATAGTACTCATATACACTTGATATTCCTGACATGCTCTTACATATTCCTGTAATCTGATAACTACCTAATAAATCATAAAAAGAACAACTTACACCGGGTCGGGAAAAACTTGTGGATATCAATATATGTTCGTGTTTATAGTGGTATTAGGTATATTGTGCAACTAAAACTTCCGGTTTGACCTGAGGGCCTCTAGGCAACCGAGGGGAGCGCTGGCTCCCTCCTTCTTGGAACCATCTTGAAAAAGGGCATCCTATACGACCCTCCTATGCGCCTTGCGGTCGGTTTCGCACACCACCAACGGACAACCCTGGACCATGGTCCCAGGCATGCACGAGACCCACTGTAAACATTGTTCGTTGATAACCCCGTTGGTTTCTAGTAACAACCTCGACTTACTCAAGTGTGGATGTATGTGTGTTAGGATGCTATTACACATACCTAGACATATGGGTAAGACGAGTAATAAGAATAAATATTAATAATGATAATAAAAGATTTATTCATGTTTAATCGCTATCATCAGTATATGCCTTCGTTGCATGCTTATTATTTCTGTACATTTGACACAGCCTTTGATGCCTGCTTTCTAATTCAGATTTATCGATACATATGTACTTATCTCTGCACGCTACTTGAAATTAACCTGAACACTCGTTGAGGAGTTTCTGACTCCCCTGAGCTTGCATGTTTAAGTTCTGAAGCTTGTATTGAAGTGGAGCCCTCCACCAAAGATCAAGCTTACCTCTCGGAGCAGGCTGACTAGTCCCAGCTCCTTCTATTCCTGACTCTTCCTGCTAGCTCGCGGGATTCCCCCTTAGCTCGTGAGCATCTTTTGTATTGTACATACTGTAAATCTTACTTTTGTACCTGGCAGTAATGTAATGTACTTGTAATATTATATCACGCTCTGTGATAACTTTATAAGTTGTACTCTTTATATTGGAATATATATGCACTACGTACTCCCGTACTCTGATTTTGGTCTGTACTGATGCTTAATGTATATATGTGAGGATATTTCCATCCTGCGTATATACATTGCAGTAGCGTTTCCGTATCCGTCAAGAGGGGATGTTACATTACACGTACCAAAAGCTAGAAGATCTAACTTATCGATATCTCAGATTAGGAATCAACTTCTCATGCATCATGTTATCGGGGATAATCAGCTTCTCACACATTAGGCTATTGGGAATATTGCATTACTATATCTTTTATAATATCAAGTTCTCAACGTTCTTGAAAATTTGCTATTATAATGTTTGATATAGTATGTTATTAAGATATTTAGAAATGCAAATATTCTAAGATACAATTACTAATTTACCATATTTCTAGAATTAGAAGGTAAATGAGAAGGGAATGCCAAAATATGATGGTGATGATATCAACAACAACGATAGCTCTGATAGCTGTAGTAATAGCGGGGCTGGTGATGATAATAACAACAAGGAAGTACGAATGTGGTAACGAAAATGACATCAACAATCACAACAAACTGACAATGACATCCATAGAAGCTGCAAGGATGATGGGCGGCGGTAGCTGGATGTAGCGCCATCCATGGGCAAACCACACAGTTTAGTGCCTGACGCCTGCTAACATTAGATATTATAAAATATTTCGATGAATTAGGAAAATCTTAATGTTTTTACATCTCTTTCTTTAAATTCATTTGACAAGTGAAAAAACCACTTTTAAGATCAAGCTCCAGCAATAAGTTTCAAAGATTAAGTTTTTACATGTTCAAGTTTTGGGTATACCTTTTAGTTCTTTTGTTTCTATTTTGGGCGCACTAGCACACAATAAACTAAAACGTTTACTTGTAATTTTATTTGCCTCGAAATAAATAAAAATCAAAATTTTCTCCAAATCTAACACAACTACTTAATAATATTTTAATCTAAAAAGATATGTGACTAATTTAGATAGTAAAAATTGAAAAATAAATGTTAACCATTTAAATATTGTAATTTATAGAGATAATTACAAACCTAAATTATATTTTACTCGCTTATACAACATCAAGCGTAACTAATAGTAGCAATAATAGTAGAGATTTTGTCATTTTTTCCCCAGAGAGAATGTATTGCTTGCAAATATCAAAGGGTTTACAAAATAGCAACCAGAATTGGTGGGAATATCAGGAAATTCCCAATTTTCGAACAGAAACCCGAGTGGGAACCTGAGCAATAGCATGAGATGCAGAGTTCCCTCTTCGAGGGACACTGTTGATAACACAATATTCCACTCGCTGCACCAAAGGACATGGCGCGCCATGGAGGTTTGGAACAATGGCTAGAAATCCACTCGACTACATTTGTTGCATCACCTTCTATCATAACCTTATCGAAGCCCATTAAAAAGGCAAGTTCAAGCCTTTGCAAGGTATGAGATGACTTTGGCTTCCCCCGCTTTCACATAACTTGTCGGCTTGGGAGAATAGAAACAGTAAGGATTTTTGCCACCAGTGTCCCTTGCAAAAGCCGCCATTATACTCTGATGAACATAACTTTTGAGAAAGTGAACAGAATATTAAAAAAAAGTGAACATAATTATGGAGAAGATTGACAGGATATTAGATAAGGATGACAGAATTTTGAGGAAGGTGGACAGAATATTGAAACAAAATAGCTTAGATTCCAGTCATTAATAGGTCATATCCTTACGTAATAAGTAAATAATTTTAGTATAATATATACATTTTTAAATTAATAAATAAAATATAAACAATCACATAATTGGAAAATAAATAAATAAATATTCATATGTTAAATAATTTTTATTTTATAAACAATAGTGGTTAATTGATTTTGTAAAACAAGTCATTAATTACTTTTTTTGTTTTCATTAAATTTTATTTTCTAAATATTTAAATGATTTTATAAATATTTTGGTCAAGTTAACAACAAATATTGAAGTGGACATCATTTTTATAGAGCAATTATTTTTTTATCTGCTTCAACATTCAAAATTAATCACAACAATTGCAGACATCAAAAGAATAAAAAGACAAATGAAAAGAGTGTCATCCCCGTGAAAAGGACAAAAGGCAAAATGACAAAACAAAGGCTAACACGGGGATGACGAAAATACATAGTACCCCTATTGTATTGTAGCGAGGACAAGAACTTGCATCCAAGAGAAGTTTGGTCAAAAGACTTTTTAGGAGGCTTTGAAACAGTGATAAGTTTTTAACGGGTTGATCTTTTCTTGAGGACCTAAAAGTCCGAAACTTTTTCACATCTTGATTTCTTAAAAAAAAAACATGCAGCAATAGTCCTCGCCAAGTTCCGGTTTTGTATTGTTTCCTTCGTTTTGTTCCTTCTACTTATCTACGTTGTTTAAAAATCTTTGAGAGATATGTATATTTTTTACTTAGTTTTCAATCATTTGCCTTGATTTTATGTAATCATATTTATATTAAATCTTAAAGTATATAATAAAAAAATGCAACAGTATTTGAATTTTAAATTTTTATTCACTGCAAAGAGGTTTCATCAATTTGTTACAATGATACAAAAATTAAATATTGACCACATATCATGTATAATTTTCAATTATCTATTTGGGTTGACCCACCTCTTCAAACATACCCCTGAAAAATGTAGCCGTTACCGTCCAAAACTTGGACAAAAACTGGCACCCTATGGAAACACTCAGCTCTTCATCATACTCCTTCAATCAATTCTCCTCTCTCTCAAACCTCTCTCCTCTCCTCTCTCCGTTTTCCTCTCTCTCTCTCTCTCTCTCTGCAAGAAGAAGAAGATAGGAGAAAAGGCTATTTTTCTCAACAAAGCTCTCAAGATCCCTGTTCTCTTTTCCGCGATTACTACTGTTGTGCTACTGACCAAATTCTTTTCTTGCTGGGCGTTTTGTTCTTTAGCTTGTGATTATTTTCCTCTAATTATTTCCTAGGGTTTAGTTTCTTTGTTGGTTTTTTGTGTGTTTGCTAACCATGGACGCAGGATCTTTCTCTTCGTTCTCTGATGAGAAGATGAGATCTAGATTGAGATCTCGGTTGCCTCTTCGAGAAGTCCGTTCCACTGTGTATATCCCTCGTCTTCGATCATCTCCTCTCCCGAGGCACAATAGTGTAAGATTCATCTTTTCTCCCAAGATTCCATTTTTATTTCTCTGTTTTTGCTCTTCTTTATGGTCTCTGATATTTTCTCTGTTTGTGGGTTTTGACGATGGGTTTACCACGAGAAATTTCCAATAAAGTTGGCTTCTTTTTTGAATTTGATGGTTGTTTCTTAATTTCCCCCTTTCCTTTCCTTATAACGTAATAAAAAAGGAGGTATCTTTTTGTTTCTTTGTTTGTATTTCCGCTCGGATTTTACTAGCGGGAGAAGTTTGTTGGAATTGAAGAATATGAAAGGCGAATCTTCGAGTTGAATTATGACGAGATCCATTGATCGAATCAACTGGATGATGGTTGAAGTGTGTTCTCCTTCCATTGGTGATGAACGTGGTATATTCACATGTTCAATTCCGACTTCGAATGAATGAGATATTCAAGTCCAAAGTTTGCTTAATTCAAAGCCAAATGGAACTAAAGGAAGCTAAAAGCATTTAGTATTGGCCGTGTGATGGAAGCTTATGGGATATAAATAGAGAAAATTGAGAACAAAGGGCGTGCCCTTTGGGTACTTGGAGTTTTCGCGCGCGAAAAAGGAGGGAATTATGCTCGCACATGCGTGCGCGCGCGCCGCCGCTGGCGGCGGCCGCCGGGCTCGGGTTCGGGTTCCCTACCTGAACTGGTTCTTTTTGAATCGGGTTTCAGGGTATGGGCCGAACAGATCCACTCCACTCCACTACCCAATCCGCTCCAGCCCGCCAACGGGTGTCCGCGCGAACGGATCCGAACTGTTCGCCAACCGATGTCGGAAAACTGACCGTGCGGTTGAACGGTTGCGACGGTTCTGTCCGAACCGTCGCAACTGTTGACTTTTGGCGGACGAGAATACCCTTCCGGAGCGCTATAAATAGCGCTCCAGAGGTTCATTCTCAGACACACCAACAGAGTTTGAACACTCTCTCTCTCTCTCTCTCTCTACTGAGTTCTGAACTGTTCTTCCAACATTCTGAACTGTGCTTCCAGCGTGAAGTGGAATCCGCGACTTCCAGCGTGAAGAGGGAATCCGAAGCGACTTCCTAAAAGGAGATTCTGCCAAATTGTTCTGAAAGAGGAATCAGAAAATTCAACATATTCTTTTATAAGAATTGTTGTCTGAATCTGATACTTCTGAAGAAAGATATTCTTCAACCTTCTTTCGTCCTCAACAGTGGGTGCTCCTCCAGAGAGTAAAGGCAAATATTCGTTTGAAATTTGTCCTTGTACCGCTGCTTCAACAATCCTGTGAAGGTACTGGTTGACTACGGTTCGACCGTACGGTGATTTGGTAGTGCTATCCAAATACCGTAAAAGAGTGTTGTATCTTAGGAGACCAGCGTCCATTATCCCGTTAGCACCAGTGCGGGGGACGTAATTGTCTTAAGGAGATTCGCTTTAAGCGTACCTCACTCTAAATACTGTATAAGTGGATTAAGTCCTTTATACAGGGGATATACTTTACAGTATATCGAGACTGACTTAGATTCAGTCTAATTGGTGCTTTAACCAAGGAAGGAAATTGAAAGGTGGTTCTTAAATTAAGGAACGTTCTATTGAACGGAAAACCTCCCACCTGATATTTGCCGACCTGGCCAATTAGATTGTTGATAACTCAGTGATCTTGATTAGTTATCAGATTGATTCTTGTTAAGCAGAATAACCAACAATCTTAAGACAATTATTGTTTCTTACTTCTGTTCTGCTTCAACTTGCAGAAAATGTCTGAGACAAATCAAGATAGCACTAGCAAGGTAACAACATGCAGCTCCAAAGTTTGATGCCTACTCCACTTCCTAACCCGAAGCCGGAGAAGCCAGGAAAATTCGACGGCACAGAATTCAAGAGGTGGCAACAGAAGATGCTCTTCTACTTGACCACTCTTCATCTGGCCAAATTCCTGCAGGAGGATCCACCAGAACCCGGAACTGATCGGGACTCAGTCCTTGCAGTCGATGCTTGGACACAAGGTGACTTCCTTTGCCGAAATTATGTTCTTAATGGACTGGATGACTCTCTTTATAATGTCTACAGTCCTATCACTACGGCAAAGAAGTTATGGGCCAGTCTTGATAAGAAGTACAAGACTGAAGATGCTGGTACCAAGAAGTTCGTCGTTGGACGATTTCTAGAGTACAAAATGGTGGATACCAAGACTGTAATCAGTCAGGTGCAAGAGTTCCAACTTATCTTGCACGAAATAGAGGCCGAAGGTATGATTCTTCCTGAAACTTTTCAGGTTGCAACAATCGTGGAGAAGCTCCCACCTGCGTGGAGAGACTTCAAGAATTACCTGAAGCATAAAAGAAAGGAGCTAAAGTTGGAGGATCTCATTGTGAGGCTTCGTATAGAGGAGGACAACCGCAAGTCCGAGAAAAGGAGCAGCAAGAACTCCTACGAAGCAAAAGCAAATGTGATCGAGGACTCAAAGGGAAAGCGTCTTCTTCCAAAAGCTTGAAGAGAAAGAAGCCTTCCCAGGGGTACAAAGGCAAGGCTCAAGACGGCAGAAACATGCGCTTCAAAGGGACCTGTTACATCTGCAATAAAGAAGGTCACAAAGTAAATGAATGTCGCAGCCGTCTTAAGAAGAATAAGAAGAGCCACCCACAGGCGAACATGACCAACCATGAATCACCAAGTCTTTCAGCTGTGGTGTCAGAAGTAAACCTGATAACCAACAATAAGGAAGGAAATTGAAAGGTGGTTCTTAAATTAAGGAACGTTCTATTGAACGGAAAACCTCCCACCTGATATTTGCCGACCTGGCCAATTAGATTATTGATAACTCAGTGATCTTGATTAGTTGTCAGATTGATTCTTATTAAGCAGAATAACCAACAAAGTTTCCCCCTTTATTCTTGTAATCTGATCTTAAAAAGAAGTAATATTCATCCTCTCAGTTTTAATTTCTTGAAGGTTCTACTGTTTGTTTCATCTTAAATTTTCCATGCCTCCGGTTTGTTAAACCAATGGTGTTCGTTTTTGGTTAATTAAACAGGATTCATACCGGATCGATCTGCAATGGACTTTGACTTCACTCACTACCAGCTAACAGAATCAAGGAAGGAGAAGGGGGAACAACTTAGCTTCTGTATCCCCTTCGAGAGTGGCCTAAGACTCTTCTCAACAACCGAACCCGGATCCTTGCATTCAAGAGCAAGCCCCCTGCGGCCACTGATGGCTTCTTGTCTGAATCCTCAGTCTCCTCTCATGTGACAAAGTTCAGCCAGCCGCGAAGATACATTTCTCATGTGGGTAACATTTACAACTTTAGGTTTACAACATTAGGCCTCTGAATTGAATTTCCTATGTGATGATTTATGATTGATTATTTCCTAACTTGAACCGGTTCTTGGCTTTTTAAAATTTTTTGCAGACAGCTGAGAGGACGTTGGATGCGCCGGATCTTGTTGATGACTTCTACCTCAATCTTCTTGATTGCGGGAGCCGGAATGTGTTGTCGATTGTGTTGGGAAAACGAATTAAAACATGAATCTTTGAGCTGAATTAAGGCGAGATCCATTAATAGAATCAACCGAATAATGGTTGGAGTGTGTTCTGCGTCCATTAGGGATGAACGTGGTACATTTACATGTTTAATTTCGTTTTAGAATTAATGAAATATTCAAGTTTAATGTTTACCTAATTCAAAAGCTAAACGAGACTAAAGGTAGCTAAAAGCATTTAGTCCCACATTGGATAAGGGATGAACAATTGAAGCGTATAAATAGAGAAAAATGAGAACAAAGGACGCGCCCTTTGGGTACTTGGAGTTTTCGCGTGTGATTGGGGGGAAACCATGTCTACACGCGCGCGTGCCGTCGCCACCGCCCGGCGTCAGGTCACAGGGCCAGGCGAGGGTGCAGGCTCGGATCCAACCCCGCCCGGTTCTTTTTTTAACCGGTCACCCGGTTTGGTGCTACAAGCGGGTCTCGACCCGACCTGCTCCGCTACCCTCGCACTGTGCTACAATGGTCGGAAGGAACCCCTGCAGCGGTTCCTATTTGGAACAGTTACAACGGTTCAGACAGGAACCGTCGCAACTATCCCTGGATAGTTCTGCCCTCCAACGGGCTCCTAGGAGCGCTATAATTGTGCTCCTCTCTGTGGATTAAAATACAGAGCGAAAGCAAACGATCTCTCCTCTTCCTCTTACAGGCTTAGAAAATTCAATAGATTTTTAAATAGAATTGTTGTCTGAATCTCTGTCTTCCTAAGACATTAATACTTCTCTCTCTTTTCTCTACAGTGGATAATCTTCTAAAGTTAAGGCAAATATTCTCCATGAAATTTGTCTTCGTCCTGCTGCATTGAAATCCTGTGAAGGTATTGATCAACTACGGTTCGATCGTACGGTGATTTGGTAGTGCTATCCAAATACCGTGAAGGAGTGTTGTATCTTGGGAGACCAGCGTCCAGTAACCCGTTAGCAAGAAAGCGGGGGACGCAATTGTCTTAAGGAGATTTACTACATGCGTACCTCACTCCAATTGCTATATAATTAAACTAACATTCTTTATACTAGGGTTATACTTAAATATTTATGCTCATAAATATTACTATACTTAGTCTATTAGTGTTTAACCAAGAAAGGTAATTGAAAGGTGGTTCTGTAATTAAGAAACATTCTACTGAACGGAAAACCTCCCACATGATATTCACTGACCTGACCAATTAGATCGATAATATTGATTAGTTGTCAGATCAATTCCTGCACATAACAGTCTTAAGACAATTATCGTTCTTGAAGTTACTTACTTCTGTTCTGTTTGAATTACAGAAGATGTCTGAGACTAATCAAGACAGTACTAGTAAGGCACCGAACATGCAAATTCAACAGATGATGGTGCCTGCTCCAATTCCTAACTGGAAGATGGAGAAGCCCGGAATATTTGATTGCACTGAATTCAAGAGCTGGCAACAGAAGATGCTCTTCTACTTGACCACTCTGCATTTGACCAAGTTCCTACAAGAGGATCCACCTGAACCTAGAACTGATCGGGACTCAATCCTTCAGTTGATGCATGGACGCAAGGTGACTTCCTTTGCCGAAATTATATTTTAAATGGACTGAATGACTCTCTTTACAATGTCTATAGTCCAATCACAACGGCAAAGAAGTTATGGGTAGATCTTGATAAGAAGTACAAGATTGAAGATGCCGGTGCCAAGAAGTTCATTGTGGGAAGATTTTTGGAGTACAAAATGGTGGACAGTAAGACTGTGACCAGTCAGGTGCAAGAATTTTAATTTATCTTGCACGAGATAGAGGCTGAATGTATGATTATACCTGAAACTTTTCAGGTTGCCACTATCGTGGAGAAACTCTCACTTTGCGTGAAGAGATTCAAGAACTACCTGAAGCACAAGCGCAAGGAGCTGAAGTTGGAAGATCTCATTGTGAGGCTTCGGATTGAGGTGGACAACCAAAAGTCCGAGAAAAGGAGCAACAAGAACTCCTATGAAGCCAAGACCAATGTGATTGAAGACTCAAAGGGGAAAGCGTCTACTTATAAAGGCTTAAAGCGAAAGAAAACTGCCCAAGGATACAAAGGCAAGAACCAAGAAGGCAAGAACATGCGTTTCAAGGGAACTTGCTACATCTGCAATAAAGAGGGACATAAGGCGAATGAATGTTGCAGTCGTCTCAAAAAGAACAAGGACCATCTACAGGCAAACCTGACCGACCATGCGTCGTCAAGCCTATCAGTTGTGGTATCAGAAATGAATCTGACAACCAACAATAAGGATTGGTGAGTAGACACTGGGGCTACTCAACACATTTGCTCTGAGAAATTATTATTCTCTGAATATTAAAAATTAAAGAAAGATGAGTAACTCTTCATAGGCAACTCAGCCGTCTCCAAGGTTGAGAAAAAAAGAAAAGTCATCTTGAAGTGGACATTTGAGAAGGAGCTCACTCTGAATGATGTACTACATGTTTCAGATATCCGCAAGAACCTGATCTTTGAATCAATCCTTAGTAAGAAAGGTTTTAGAATGATTTTCGAATCAGACAAGTTTGTACTTACTAAGAGTGGGATGTATGTGGGTAAGGGTTATCTTGTTGATGGCCTATTTAAGGCTAATGTTGTTGTAGTGGACAAAAAGTCCGTGTATCTGTATCCATTGCTCATAAATAAAGGAAAATCTTCTGTTTATTTGTTTGAGTCTTTTATTTTATGGCATGCTAAGTTAAGACATGTAAATTACAAGTCCCTGCAAAACTTGTCTAATATAGGATATATTCTTAAACTCAACTTGGAAGAAATTCGCAAGTATGAGATTTGTGTTGAAGCCAAGTTCGCGAAAAGTTCATTTCACTCATTGATCGAAATACAAAACTTTTAGGTTAATTCATAGCGACTTGTGTGACTTGAAATTTGCTCCAACAGGAGACGGGAAAAAGTATTTTATTACTTTTATTGATGACTGTATAAGATACTGTTATGTGTATCTTCTAAACAGTAAGGATGAGACAATGAATATGTTTCTAACATATAAAGTCAAAGCTGAGAATCAACTCAAAAAGAATATAAAGATTCTAAAATCCGATCGAGACAGAATATGAATCAAATGAATTTAGTGAGTTATGCGCTAACTTTGGTATAATCCATCAAACTACAATATCATATACTCAGCAAAATGGGATTGCTGAACGGAAGAACAAAACTTCAAAAGAGATGGTCAATTTCATGCTCGTAAGTTTTGGAGCTTTACAGAACTTGGAAAAGCTCTGTTAACTGCAAATTATATTCTAAATAAAGTACCCAACAAGAAACTTCGTCTTATACCATTTGAGTCATGACATGGAAGGGCACCATCTACCATTATCTCAAAATGTGGGGAATGCCTTGCAAAGGTACTAACACCACTGCCTAAAAAGACTAAGTTGGGAGTAAGAACAGTGGACTGCATATTCATAGGTTATGCCTTGAATAGTAGTGCATATAGATTTCTGGTATATATATCAGAAATATCAGATATTCATGTAAATATGATTATCGAATTGAGAGATGTTGTATTTTTTGAAGACATCTTTCCATCTAAACGGGAAGAAGATAAGACTTCTGGGAAAAAAACACACGAGATGACGTTCAGGGACGAAAGCCCTAGGAACCAATTGATAATGCGAAAGTTGAACCAAGAAGAAGTCAGAGATCAAGAAAATATTTTGATCCGGATTTCATAGCATATGCTATTGAAAGCGAGCCTCAAACATTTACAAAGGCTATGTCTACCCCCGAAAAAAGAAGTTATAAATAGCGAAATAGAATCCATCCTAACCAATCATACTTTGGAATTGGCCAACTTGCTTCCTGTCAGTAAACAATTGGGAGTAAGTGGATTTTCAAAAGAAAATTAAAACTCGATGGATCTATCGATAAGTACAATAGCCAAGGGTTATCGACAAAAGGAAGGGCTTGACTATTTCGATAATTATTCACCAGTAACAAGAATAACTTCCATTCAGGTGTTAATTGAGATTGCAATATTGCACAACTTAGATATTCATCAAATGGATATCAAGACTGCCTTCTTAAATGGTGACTTAAATAAAGAAATATATATGGAGCAACCTAAAGGATTTATAGTCAAGGGCCAAGAACATAAAGTGTATAAATTGATAAAATCCTTATACGGTCTAAAGCAGGCTTCAAAACAATGATATAAGAAATTTGATAGTGCCATGGTCAAAGATGGATTCACTATCAATGAATGCGATTAGTGTGTATACACTAAAACAGTTTGAGATGCATGTTTCATTGTTTGTCTATATGTAGATGACATGCTGATACTTAGGACTAATATTGAAATTATTAAGTCCATTAAAATAATGTTATCCAACAATTTTGATATGAAGGATCTGGGAGTTGCTGATGTAATTTTAGGAATTAAGATCACAAGAACACCAGATGGAATCAGTCTATCTCAATCTCACTACGTGAATAAGATGAGGGAAAGATTCAAGGAGCATGTGATAAAAGAGAATACAAATTCTTTTCTCCTACACATCCACTTTCGCAAGAATACATGAACTAGAGTACGACAGCTGGAGTATTCTCAGATTATCAAAATTCTAATGTATTTAATGAATTGCACTAGAACCGATATTGCTTATGCTGTAAGCAAATAAGCAGATATACTAGTAACCCTAGTGATGATCATTGGACTGCTTTAGTATGAGTATTAGGTTACGTATTACATACCAAGGAATAGGCCTTGAGATATGGACAATATCCACATGTACTTGAAGGATACAGCGATGCTAATTTGATTGCAGATTCTGAAGAATCAAAATCAACTAGCGGATTTGTATTTACTCTTAGAGGTGTAGCAATATCCTGAAAATCTTCCAAACAAATTTGTATTGCCCGTTTCACAATGAAATCAGAATTCATAGTTTTAGACAAGGCTGGAGAAGAAGCAGAATGACTTCGACATTTTTTGAAAGATATATGATTATGGCCAAAGCCAGTGCCCGCCATATGCATTAACTGCGATAATCAAGCAGTGATATCTAGAGCACAAAATTTTATATATAACAGTAAGTTTAGACATATTCGTCGTAGACATAATACCGTTAAGCAGTTACTCTAAAATGGAATTATCTCTATTGACTTTGTATCGTCAAAAAATAATTTAGCGGATTCGTTTGCTAAAGATTTAAGTAGAGAGCGTATAAACTGTGCATCGAGAGGAATGGGTTTAAAAGCCTAACCTTACCGAGTCAGCTTAATGGAAACCTCACTTAGTGACTAGAGATCCCACGGACTAAGTTCAAGAGGAAAACTAGTTATGATTGACTCTGTAAGTAAGCACTTAGGAGCTTGACTCTAATCCATTCCTATGGTGCACCCAAGTGCTTTCTACAAGTGGATTAAGGATAAGCTTAACGCTTTTAATGATGCCTATATCTTGTTATTAAAACAAGTGGGGTTGAGTAGACTACTCCTAATAGGACGATCTCCTATGTGAGTATAGAGCTGGGTCGGCTCTTTGGGAATCTCTATGGAGGCTGTTATTCCCTAAAGATACTCTCTGAAAGTAAGAATGTTCAAGGCCAAAATGGATACAACTGAGAACCAAAGTTGATTATTGAAAGTATGTGTGAAGCTTGTTAACTTGGCTTATAATAACGACTGATAGTTCAAGACTTAGTTCACTGATTAGCCAGTAAGTCCGATAAAGTTTTCGCTATGGAAGGTCCAAGACCTAGTTCACCTATCCGGATGCAGTTTCTTTTCTAAAGTATCTTTCACTATAGAGTCAGTCTTTTTGTGTGTCAATTCCTTGAATCTCCATTCATTGTGGGGGATTGTTAGGAAAATGAATTAAAACATGAATCTTTGAGCTGAATTAAGGCGAGATCCGTTTATAGAATCAACCTGATAATAGTTGGAGTGTGTTCTCCGTCCATTAGGGATGAATGTGGTATATTTACTGTTGGCCTAAAGGCCCATCACTCTAGTTTTGATGATGATCAACTCATGTAGTTATGTTACTAATGATCTTGTGTTTAATTAGTTTCAGATTTGTGATCAAGATCTTAGTAGGGGTGTAGCTTCAACAAAGGATTTAAAGTCAAGTTTTGAAGCTAGCACGGTTTGATTCAAGAGCTTGTACATCAAGACCACATCAAGTACTCAAGAGGAGTCTAGCTCTTTGGATCGAGTTTGGACCAAGTCAAGAAGATGAGAAGACTTCAAGTGAAGACTTCATGAAGACTTGTGTCTAGGTTTGTTTTTAGAAGATTTTATTTTAGATAAAATGTAAATGATAGAATAGTTGGTGGATTGCTCAAGTATACCATATACACACACATTCTTGATTTAGATGAGTTTTCATAAAAGAATTTTTATTTGAAAAAATACAAAAGAGTTTTCTTTTAGAAAAATTACCGGTTTGGTTTTTGGTATTCTAGTTACATGTTTTAACCAAAACCGTATTTAGAGCTTAATGTCAAAAACATAGATATTTCATCTTGTTTGTGTAGTGGATCATATCCATGCACTCTATGCTTTCAAAGTGTTTAAAATATCTTGTTTTTTGTATTTGGAGAAGTTTTGGAAAAAAAAGTTTTGGAAAAATACAGTTTTTATTTTTAACCAAAATTTTCAAGTTACAAAAATAGTTCAAATTATTTGTAACATGTCTTGATTTTGGTCAAGCATGTTTGATTATCAAAGTATAATGTTAAAACTATTTTTGTAGATTTTTCATGAATTTATGGGATTTTATTTCAATCAAATGTCAAACTTTTTAATCCTAGAAATCTGTTTTCTGGCTTTAGCCGGTCGACCGGACCGGTCGACCGCGCGACGTGCACAGACGTGCACGCCAGTCTGGCTGGAGGGTCGGTCGACCGGGACGGTCGACCGTCCAGAGAGCTCTGCTCTTTGGAAAGCCCCGGTCGACCGGGCCGATCGACCAGACAGAGAGTCTGCTCTCTGTATCCAGGCCTCGGTCGACCGGGCCGGTCGACCGCTGCCCCAACGGTCAGAATTCTGACCGTTGGCGGTCGACCGGGCGGTCGACCGTCAGGCCATCTGGCTCCCAATGGCTAGTTTTTCTAGCTCTATAAATTGGGGCATTTGGGGGCTGTTTTCTATAAGATTTTAAGTAGATTTTTTCAACAGTTTTTCCTACTCTTTCAAGAGGTTTTCTCCACTTATTTAAAAGCAAATATTTCCAATCAAAAGGGGAGTTTTATTAAGAGTGTTTAAAAGTGATTTTCTTGAGTTTTCTTTCACAAATTCCATCCTTGTTTTTCTCACAAACACTTGAGCAACCCATTGACATATTCATTCTATAGGAGTGTTCTTGTGAGAGGATTTTAGGTGATCAAGAGTTGTGATCACCAAAGTTCCATCTTTGCTCTTTGAGGAGGCGGACTTGCGGGTTCGCAGTGTTTCGAGTTCGTGTATGAACTCCGTGTTTGAGGTGCAGCCTCGGCGAGCTTGTGGGCTTGCAGTGTGTACGGATTAGGGAGTCCGAGAGCTTGTAGGTGTTGCGGCACCGAGGAGTGATCCGGTGGGATCGAGTCTAGTGGAAATCCTTCAAGTGTGAAGGCGGGGATGTAGAGCAAGTGTGCTCGAACCTCGAAACAAATCTCTTGTGTTTGCGATTGCTCACTCACTCTCTCTCTCTCTATCTCCTTATTTATATCTTGCATGCTTATATTGTGTTTATCTTTATATGCTTGATATACATATTGTGCTTAATTGATATATGCTTGGGGATTGTTTGCTAACACTTGTATTCAACCAAGAGAGCCAACGCGGCACCTCAACTCTTATTTAGTGGAATCTTGAGGAGTTAGTCCAGAGCCCTTCACGGGAAATTCGGCTACACTCTTGTGTTATACGTGGTGTTTAGTTTAAGAATTTTAATTTGCATCATATAAGTTTTTAATTCCGCTTTTAGTGACCATTAGATTAGCCATCACCTATTCACCCCCTTCTAGGTGATTTTACAATTGGTATCAGAGCCAAGTGCTCTTGATTTGGGTCTTACAACCTAGAGTTAAAGATCCTCATTTTTAGGCTAATCACAAATTTTGTACACACACCATAGATTTCATGTCACCTCCCACTTTTGACATTCTTAACATTCAAATATGGAAGGTGAAGATGTCCTTGTACCTCAAAGCCTTAGGCATTCATGTTTATTTTTCCACTACTAGAGATTCATATTGTTTAAATGGCAAAAATATTGAGGCTAATGCAAAAGCCCTACATGCTTTAAAGTCTACCTTAAATGATGATTATTTATCTAGGGTTGCTAATATTGATTCGGCTTTTATAGTTTGGAACTCATTGATCTCCCTTGGCGAAAATGAACAATACTATGCGGGGAGCGACTCGGATGTTAGAAGCGACACCTCCAACAGTGCTACATGGTCCAAGGGGATAACCCCCTTGAGGTAACTATCGAATCCGAGGTAGAAGTAGATAACATGTCATATGATGAGCTTACATCTTTTTGTCAACAATTGCTTGAAAAATATGACATGCTTAAGAAAGATAATAAGAAAATGAAAAATAAAATTGATTGCATGCTAAATGAAAAAGATTCTTTAAAAGATTCATTTCAAAATGTTTTAAAAGAAAATGAGTCTTTTAAAACTAAGATTGCATGTTTTGAAAAAGAAAATGAAAATTTGAAAAATGAAACTGTTTCCTTAATGTCTAAATTGAATGATTTATGTGAAGGAAACACCTCTTTGAAAAATAAAATTACTTTGGTGGAAAAATAAAAGGAAATTGCTTTGCAAAAAAATAACTCTTTAAAAAGAAAAATGATTGAAAAAGAAAAGGTTAATGTTTCTAAAAAGAAAAAGACTATTGATCATGCTTTACATGCCACTACCACTATTGATAAAAATGAAGTTAAATTTTTAAAAAATAAAATTGATTGTTTGAGCTCAACTTTGAGCTCACGTGCATTTAATCATAAAAGATTGGAGTCTTTGTTTTCAAAGAAACAAACTCCACATATTCATGCACCTCACCCTCATGCATATGCTCATATTGCACGCCATAATCATACACATACACATATGCATCCTAAGGTGTACAAATGTACACATTGTGGCCGCAAAGGCCATTTAGCAAAAATTTTGTTTTGACGAGGAACCCAAACATTTTGCTAATAAAAATGTTCCTAACAAAGCTATCCCTCAAGGACCCAAAGGAAAATGGGTACCAAAATTCCCACCTTGTGTTTTTGATGTAGGTGCGGGCTCTCACAAAACGTGAGAGAGAAGGTGCCTTGATGGTGAATGCACATGGACATGATAGACACATATTTGATGCACCGCTATCAAGGAGGTTTGGTGGGACAACCACCTTGTTTTGGATATTTGGAGTATAGTTCTTATGGCTTGGTAACTATCTCTAAACTCCTAGTTTAGTTTACATGCTTTTCATTAATGATTTTTTTTAGCATGTTCATGTTTTAGTTGTTTTGTGCTTCATGTGGTAAATACTTGTTTAAATGTAGTTTTTATCAAAACTTGTATTTATACATATACAAATAGTGAGCAACAAATTGATTTATATATGTTTGCACTTCATTGTTCATTTGTACTCATTATATGCACATGTATGGGCTAGTTTTGATGATTATCTCATTTATACATGTTTTGCCTATTTTCATGGTTTACTTCATGTATATGCAATTTTTATTCAAATCTAATAAATATACATGTATACTTGTGAGTCTCTTGCCTTCATGCAAACACTATTGATAAACTCTTTTATATTTGGGATATGTATGCATATTGTTTGGATTGGATAAAAACATACGTATACCTTGAAGTTTGTTTTAAGATGAAAAATGAATTTTCATGTTTTTGTTTGAAAAAAAATAATATTCATGAGCTTTATTGATTAATTTCATGGAAAATGCTAATTACATGATTTTTGAACACTCACACTTTATTTGTTTATTCATGACTTTGTTTCATGATTATTTTTGAGCTTTATAGACTTCGAGTGTTGAATTTTGTGTATTTGGTATAATTCATGAAAAACACATGTTTTGATGTTTTTGAAGGATCTTTAACTAGTTTTTCAAAAATTATTTTAACTAGTTATTATTCTTCATTTGGTAGTTATGAGTTATATACTTGATCTCAATTGGTATTTTCATTTTGTATATACTCATATTTTGTTTCCTATATATGTATGCTTCATTTCAAATAATATCAATTTCTTTGGTATCCTCTTTTCATACATATATATGATTTATATGTGCTTGCTTTACAATTGGTTTACATATTTAAAAGCACATAGTTTATGCTAAGCTTGATTTAAAACTTTATTTTCAATTGGTATCAATATGTTTCAAATTTATCATAAATTTCAATTGGTATCAAGATGTTTTACCTATTTAAAAAAAAATTCAAAAATTATAATGTTTATTTACAATGGTATCTTAAAATTTGACTACAATTGGTATCTTAAAATTTGATTACAAGTGGTACCTTAAAAATGTTTTGATTTGTATTGCCTATATGCAAGGGGAGCTTAACATCTCTTCTACATATAGATTCATGTTGAGTATATCTTATATTGTGGAGCTTGACAACTCTTCTTTATGTGGTACACGTGTGTAGGGGGAGCTTCACATCTCCTCTTATGCATTACAGATTATGTGTTATGTGAATTAGGGCTTGTCATCCCTTCCTCATGTAATGCATATATGTAGGGAAGCTAACTTAGCGTCTTCCTCTTCATGAATGTATATCGCATATAACCTTTTATTGATTTGTGTTTACCCCTTTATTGATTCTTTGTTTCAGACAAAAAGGGGGAGAAAAATTTGTTGATTTTATTTTTACTTTCCCTTTGTTGATGATTGACAAAAAGGGGGAGAAGTATTTTCGTATATATGCATATTTTCCTTGCTTTATTCATAAAGGGGGAGTAGGATTTATGTTATGCATATATGTTTTCTTTTGCAAATAGGAGAAGAAGAATTTGATGTGTTTTATGCTTGATTGGCATGTTTATCTCCTTACATTTGCATACATATTTATGTGCATTCATTGCATATTTATTTGTTTATTTGTTATGCATGAGTTAAGGGGGAGCTTCCTTGAAGCTTTACTTTAATCTATGCATATATAACTCCATGAGTTTTGTCATCATCAAAAAGGGGGATTGTTGGCCCAAAGGCCCATCACTCTAGTTTTGATGATGATCAACTCATGTAGTTATGTTACTAATGATCTTGTATTTAATTAGCTTCAAATTTGTGATCAAGATCTTAGTAGGTCTGTAGGTTCAACAAAGGATTTAAAGTCAAGTTTTGGAGCTAGCACGGTTTGATTCAAGAGCTTGTGCATTAAGACCACATCAAGTACTCAAGAGGAGTCTAGCTCTTTGGATCGAGTTTGGACCAAGTCAAGAAGATGAGAAGACTTCAAGTGAAGACTTCATGAAGACTTGTGTCTAGGTTTGTTTTTAGAAGATTTTGTTTTAGATAAAATGTAAAGGATAGAATAGTTGGTGGATTGCTCAAGTATACCATATACACACACACACTCTTGATTTAGATAAGTTTTCATAAAAGAATTTTTATTTTGGAAAAATACAAAAGAGTTTTCTTTTAGAAAAATTACCGGTTTAGTTTTTGGTATTCTAGTTTACATGTTTTAACCAAAACCGTATTTAGAGCTTAAAGTCAAAAACATAGATATTTCATCTTGTTTGTGTAATGGATCATATCCATGCACTCTATGCTTTCAAAGCGTTTAAAATATCTTGTTTTTGTATTTGGAAAAGTTTTGGAAAAATAAGTTTTGGAAAAATTCAGTTTTTGTTTTTAACCAAAATTTTCAAGTCACAAAAATAATTCAAATTATTTGTAACATGTCTTGATTTTGGTCAAGCATGTTTGATTATCAAAGTATAATATTAAAACTATTTTTGTCGATTTTTCATGAATTTATGGGAGTTTATTTCAATCAAAATGTCAAACTTTTTAATCCCAGAAATCTGTTTTCGGGCTTCAGCCGGTCGACCGGACCGGTCGACCACGCGATGTGCACAGACGTGCACGCCAGTCTGGCTGGAGGGCCGGTCGACCGGGACGGTCGACCGTCCAGAGAGCTCTGCTCTCTGGAAAGCCCCGGTCGACCGACAGAGAGTCTGCTCTCTGCATCCAGGCCTCGGTCGACCGGGCCGGTCGACCGGGCCGGTCGACGGTCAGAATTCTGACCGTTGGCGGTCGACCGGGCGGTCGACCGTCGGGCCATCTGGCTCCCAACGGCTAGTTTTTCTAGCTCTATAAATTGGGACATTTTGGGGCTGTTTTCTATAAGATTTTAAGTGGATTTTTATAATAATTTTTCCTACTCTTTCAAGAGGTTTTCTCCACTTATTTAAGAGCAAATATTTTCAATCAAAAGGAGAGTTTTATCAAGAGTGTTTAAAAGTGATTTTCTTGAGTTTTCTTCCACAAATTCCATCCTTGTTTTTCTCACAAACACTTAAGCAACCCATTGACATATTCATTCTATAGGAGTGTTCTTGTGAGAGGATTTTAGGTGATCAAGAGTTGTGATCACCAAAGTTCCATCTTTGTTCTTTGAGGAGGCGGACTTGCGAGTTCGCGGTGTTTCGAGTTCGTGTGTGAACTCCGTGTTTGAGGTGTGGCCTCGGCGAGCTTGCGGGCTTGCGGTGTGTACGGATTAGGGAGTCCGAGAGCTTGTAGGTGTTGCGGCACCGAGGAGTGATCCGGTGGGATCGATTCTAGTGGAAATCCTTCAAGTGTGAAGGCGGGGTGTAGAGCAAGTGTGCTCGAACCTCAAAACAAATATCTTGTGTTTGCGATTGCTCACTCTCTCTCTGTCTCCTTATTTATATCTTGCATGCTTATTTGTGTTTATCTTTATATGCTTGATATACATATTGTGCTTAATTGATATATGCTTGGGGATTGTTTGCTAACACTTGTATTCAACCAAGAGAGCCAACGCGGCACCTCAACTCTTATTTAGAGGAATCTTGAGGAGTTAGTCCAGAGCCCTTCACGGGGAATTCGGCTACACTCTTGTGCTATACGTGGTGTTTAGTTTAAGAATTTTAATTTGCATCATATAAGTTTTTAATTCCGCATTTAGTGACCATTAGATTAGCCATCACCTATTCACCCCCCTCTAGGTGATTTTACATTTACATGTTTAATTCCATTTTAAAATGAATGAGATATTAAAATCTAGAGTTTGCCTAATTCAAAAGCTAAAGGGAATTAAAGGTAGCTAAAAGCATTTAGTCCCACATTGGATATGTGATGGACAATTGAAGTGTAAAAATAGAGAAAAATGGGAACAATGGGTGTGCCCTTTGAGTACTTGGAGTTTTTACGCGCGATTGGGGGAAAACCATGCCCACGCGCGTGCCGCCCGCCCGGTCCGGCGCCGACGCTGGGCCCAGGCCCGAGTGCGGGCTCGGATCCAACCTGGTATAAGTACACCTAGAGAGGGAGTGAATAGGTACGGCTTATCTAATGAACAAAATGTGAAAATTAAAACTTAATTGCAACATACTTAATGTAACCAACGAGTGTAGCCAAATTTCCGGTGAAAGGCTCTGGACTAACTCCTCTTGATTCCTCTGAATAAGAGTTGAGATGCTATATGAAGCTCTCGTGGTTAGACACAAGTGAGGCACACAAACAATCACAACCAAGCATATAAGTATGATATGATAATATGAATCAATGCAAGGCACAATATAAAAGAGAGAGAGTTAGAGTCAATGGATCAAACGCAAACACCGAGATTTGTTTTGAGCACCCAGCTCTACGTCCCTGCTTTCACACAGAAGAATTTTCACTAACTTGTCCACACAGGACTTCCCACACAGGGAAACCTCCAATGAGGATTTGGGCCAATACAATAACCGGGGAGTACACAACTCCTCTCTTAAATACAACACAACCTCTACACTTAGAGGTTAGGCACTAAGCCACTCAAACACAATCACCTCACACTTGAGGGATGGGCATAAAGCCAAACAACCAATCAACCTCTCATTAGAGGGATAGGGCACAAAGCCATCACTCCAACAATCAACCTCTACACAAGACGGATAACACAAATTAGGAGGGTTTACAACTTGGTGGTTTCCACAACCACAAACTAATTTTCTTACAAATCAAGATCCTAATAGATAGATAGATATGATAAGCTCAAGTGAGAAAATAAAGTGTTTGGAAATGAAAACAACAAAGAAAAATACTTGGGAAAATCACAAGATAGATATTGAAATAAAGATCAAAAACCAATTCCCAAATACTCTCTTTTTCTTTGAATTTTCCAACACTTTAAAACAAATGAAGATAGATCTTTTGAACTCAAAATTCTTTTAAAAACTTGCTGTTTAAACACTAGAGAAGTAGGAAATTTTTGCTCTAAAAAACTTATTAAGGAACAACTCAAATGTGGGGTATTTATAACCCCCATAAAATTCTGCCCGTTGGCAGGCAGAAAGGTCCAAAATGACCTTCCGGTCGACCGGTCAACGGTCAAAAAATCGACCGTTGAGCCTGCCGGTCGACCGCCCGGTCGACTGTGCCCAGAACCAGAGAGCAACGACTCTCTGGCCGGTCGACCAGGCTAACCCGAGAGTGGGTTGACTTCAGTCGGTCGACCGCTCGGTCGATCGGCCAAACAAGCTGGCCTGCTTGCACGTCCTTGTGCACGTCAGTCGACCGGTCCAGTCAATCGACCACTGGTCCAGTCAACCGTCCCGGTTGTCCGCCAAGAACCTGGCAGGACAAATTTCAGAACTTGAAAACTTAGTTTTTATTACCTAATTAAATCCCATAAAATCTCTAAAAATTCACAAAAATAAGTTCTTATATTATGTTTGAAATACAAACATGTGTGAAAAAATTCAACACATATTTCAAACTATTTGAACCATTTTGTCCTACAAATTTTGCCGAAAACCAAAATCTGTATTTTTCTAAACTAGGATTTTTGAAATGGAAAATCATTTTGTCCAAAACTCATCCAAATACAAAAACATGATATTGAAACAACTTTTAGGCATGTTGTATATGGATATAATCCAATTTACATATAAAGATATATATAAATATTTTTAACATTAAATCGAAAAATAAGCTTTGTTTAAATTACGAAAACTCCAAACTCATGAAATAGACTATCAAACTAAGTTTGTTTAATTAGTTAAAACATAGATGTATATAGAACAAATATAATATACATTAAATCATGTAAACTTGTTTTGATATAATACCTTTCATGAAAACCAAGATCGGTTAAACCAAAAACTGAAAACCAACAAACATGAAACTTGAAACAAGTGTATGTGTTTGTGAACTTGAGCATACCACACTATCTAATCTTTAACAATAGATCTAAACTATAAACTAAATAATGTACCCAAGTCTTCTTGTAAAGCGCCGTCTCCAAGTCGACTCGATCCAAACGTGATCCACCGAGTTTGACTCCAAACGAGTGCTAGATATGAACTTGACGCTCGGGCTCTTGAATCACCATGTGAAAGCTCCAAAACACCTTTGTTGAGGCTGATCTCCTACTAATATCTTGGTTAAATATCTGAAACTAAATATCACAAGATTATTAGTAAACTATAACTACATGAGTTAATCATCATCAAAACTAGAGTGGAAGGCCTCTGGGCCAACAATCTACCCCTTTTTGATGATGACAAAACTCATAGAGTTATATATGCATGGATTAAAGTTAAGCTTCAAAGAAGCCCCTCCTTAACTCATGCATAACAATAAACTATAAGATATGCAATGAATATTAAACATGAATATGCATAAACATGCATAATAAAATAAACATGCTCTTGATACCAAACTTTTAAAATAAATTACTTTTCCTTTTGTTTAAAATAAACATGTTTTTTAAATAATTGTTCTTGATACCAATAAAAATTTCAATTTAAAAACTTTATCAATAAAGCAATAAAAGCTCTTGATACCAATCAATAAAAACTCTTGATACCAATTGAAAGATAATCAATAAAAGCTCTTGATACCAACAATAAAAATTTTAACAAAAGTTCTTGATATCAATAAATCAAAACAACAAAATTTGTTCTCTTGATACCAATATCAACAAAACATCAAAACATCAAAAACAAAGTCTCTTGATACCAATATGAAACAAACTTTGATATAAACTTACAAATAAACAATAAACATGCATATAAACTCAAATACTTCTCCCCTTTTTTGTCAATCATCAACAAAGGGGTTAAAGTAAACAATAAAATAATGTTCTCCCCTTTTTGTCTTAAACAAAAAAATATCAATAAGGGGTGAAATCAAATCAAAACATTATGATACTAATTGAAGAAAAATATATCAATTTAGTGCATCATGATATCGATAAAACATACCAATTGAAAGTACATAAAACAAATATTTTTAATATAAATTTAAATAAACATGTCTATATTATACCAATTGAAAGTAAATAAAACATGTTGAAGAAATCAACCAAAAATTTTGATATTAATTGAAAGATGTAAACATATAGACAATCTTGATATCAATTGTAAAAATTAGTACCAATTGAAAGTATTTTTCATTAGGAGCATATGATACCAAAAAATCGATCTCATTTTTCAATCATTTTTCAACATAAAGTGTGGGAGTAAAATACCAAAGGTAAACAAAATCAATTAAAAGGTGAAATATGAATTTTCTCCCCCTTTATGAAATATCAATTAAAATGATGCATAAGCTTGTATAAGATACCAATTGAAAAATAATCAATTGAAATATAATAGTCATTTAAGAAATCAAGCTTAGCATAACTAAAATTTATGCTCAAAGATATAGAGATATAGTAAGTACAAATAAAACATATATATATGTATGAAAAATTAAATACCAATCGAAATTGATACTATTTGAAGTTTAAACATACATATATATAAAAAATATATGAGTATACAAAAAGAATGTCAATAGTGATACCAATTGAAAAGATCCAATGATACCAATTGAAAACATAATACGATCAAGTGTATAACTCATATTTTCTACCGCCTATTTCATGCACATGTTTAAAGAATTTTCAATAATAAGCATATAAGGCATGGTCGCCCAACCAACCGCCCTTGAATGGGTAAGGGTTGTTGACACTTTAAAAAAGACAAGATTCTTACTGACCTGAATAATGTCTAAATTTGTTGACATTTACAAAAGACAAGTGAAATATAGGCTGATTGGTCTGAACAATATCTAAACTTGTTGACATTTATAAAAGACAAGCGATAGACAAGCTGACGACCAGTTCTGTACTTGTTCACATTTACAAAAGACAAGTGACAGATAAGCTGACGACTAGTTTTCATTCATCCCCAAGGGACAAAGCAGCAACTTGGACTTACTATCCAGTGAAGCAGACAGTAAGCCCGGATTGTCTCTAAACAGACCTCAGCAGGTCTAAGATGCTAGCACTTAGCATCACATGAGCCCAAAGGGACAGCCTCGCTTGAGAGGCTAAGATCATCCAACTTCGCCTTGAAGCCATTCACAGCTCCGCCAGGAAGCAACTTATAGCTTCGCATGAAGTACTCAGTTAACTCCGCAAAGAGTTAGCTTTGCTTGAAGTCACACGCAACCGCGCAGAAGGATGTTCGGTAGCTTCGCCACAGACGATATTTAGCTCCGCTAAAGAGCTATTTTCTGACTTCGCCACATGCGCCTTCCAGCTCTGCTGTGAGCTCGACGCCGGCAGCGCTGCTTCGGGTCCGTCATGGTCAACCTTTGACCAATTAAATCTTCAGATGAGATCAAATCTAATCAAGATCAAGATCAAATCCAATCAAGATCAAATCTGAGATCAAATTTGGCAGTTGATTGCCATAATCTCTTGACTCTCCTAAAACGAGTAGGAGGATCAGGGGAAATCTTCCAACTATATGGAAAGGATCAAAACAGATCAAGAGGATCAACCGACCTGCTATTTCTAACTTCGCAGAAGCTGATCCTAGCCTCGCAGCAAGGCTACTTTCCAGATTTAAATAGATTTGATTCAATCTGTTTTCAAGGGACAATTATACCCCTGCTCTCCCTATAAATAGCCCACCAGGGGCACAAGGAGAGAAAACACATGTGATACGCTCCAGAGAGACGGCAGACTTCTCGAGAGGACGCACCACGCACAAACAGAGATCTAGTCTCTTGCTTCTAAGAATTCAAAGACTTTAGAGAACAGCTTCTCTAATCAGGGTGCTGATACCCTAATACCTTCCTTCCTCTCAAGGAATTTCCGGAACCAGGCGAGAAGGAATTCCTAAGTGAAGGCAGTTTTAAGAAGCAACAAGAGGGTTCTACCAACTTTTTGTTCTCTGATTTCCCGAACCAGGCGAGAAGGGAATCTCATCGCTCGCATCATCAAAGGGACAAAGTGGTCGCGCGCTGACCAGACTCCTATCGGCACAGTTCTCCAGAATCTCAGAGGAGATCTACTTGTAATCTTTTGTGTTACTTGTAATTTAGCTCCTCGACCCTTTTTTATAAGTTTTCCCCTTGCAAATCAATGGAAAATAAGATGGCGATTCCGCTGGGGAAGATCTTCTCCACTGCTGAGAATCAAGTGTCGCAATGCGACGAACAAACCTTCGGGTCTATTTCTGAATTCAGAAAAGTCGGTGCAGCCAGAGCCTCTCTGGCTAAATCTTCAATGCAAGTCTCTGCGAAGGCAAATAAGGCTCCCTGCGAGCCTGCTGCGGTTCTCTGGCGCAATAATGAAGCACGCCTGCAGTCCAAGTCCAACACTTTAGAGAACCTGGTCGTCCATTTCGACCAGGAAAAATATGAAAAAGTCCTCTCTGGGGTGGTCTAATGTTTCATGCGCGAAAACATAGAAAGGTGTCCATGACCAGGGTTTCGGAACAGAAACCAGGAGCAAAATTCTGCCAACACCCCTCAGCCTCGCGTGTGGCTGGTCAGGTTCCTTGCGAACCTAAGTCTCCCTTGTCAAAGCAGATGTGGAGGCCAAAGCAGAAGCTTCTGAATAAAGCCTCAGGCGTAGCTACGCCACAAGTGCGTCTCTCTTGCGAAGAAAAAGGCAAGATGCCTACCTGCTCTAACAATGCTGCTAGCCGCGAAGCCACAATGACGACAGTACCTTCGCCCAATTCAAGAGCAACAACTCGCGCCAGCCGCGTTCTCGTGAGCGAAGCTACTATACCTCAGGGTGCGCGCGATGTTCATAGCCGCGAAGCTGAAACCAAAGCACCACAGCGTGCTTCAAGTACTGAGCTCGCTCTTTGTAGCGGAGCTAAGGGATCATCCCTAAGTGCTGATAGCGTTGCTTATACAGCTTCAGCGCCAAGGGCTTTTCCAAAGCTTTTATCTGCGAATTTAGAGCCAAAGCACTATCTAAGGCTAATCGCCTTCGCAGCAGCATGGCGGATAAAGCACCACAGCGTGCTCCGTTCTCCAGTTCATTAAGCGCTAAGCTCGCGCTTTGTAGCGGAGCTCAGGGATTATCCCTAAGTGTTGATAGCGTTGCTTATGCAGCTTCAGTACCCAAGGACATTCCCAAGGTTCTTAGCCGCGAAGCTAGAGCTGAAGCACTATTCAGTGCTAATCCCCTCTGCGGTGATAAAAGGAGCAGGACATCATCCTATGCACGATCCAAAAGAGCCTCTGCGTTGGATCGTTTAGGCCCAAACAGGTCTGACTTGCGGGAATTCTTGACAAACAAACGGAAGTCAGAATCTTTCCGAACTACTCCCCCCTGTTGTCAACAAGTGGGATGTCAGCTAGTGACAGTCCACTCAGTCCATTGCCGGCTAGGACCAATCCTCACCACTTCTCCAGGACGATGATCAGTTTTTGATTGGCTGTCGGTACAAGCCCCGTGAAAAATCATGAAAGGAGCATATCGCGAGATTTACCCTCTGCATCTGTTAACATGACCGGAAGAGGACGAGAGCTGCGCAGGGGCAGACAAGTGTTCGACGACAATCCCTACAGTTCCCTAGATCCAGATTACAGCCCAGGCTTAGGTGAAATCTTGGTGCATGAAGAGGGTGTCTTCCGAAACACCAGATCTAGGGTGGCGATACCCTACAGTTATGAACGGCCTTCTTCCTCAATGGCAGCAGCCTCACCGGAACTAAAGGGAGGATCAGTCCAATCATCTGATGAAGAGGATGAAGATAGTGGGTATGCCTCCTCCGCGACAGTCAGCTCAGTGCGAACAGACAGAGTATCAGTAAACATGGCTGACAATGGTAACGAAGACCTTCATCGACGTTTGGAAGCTCAGGAGCAAACTTCCAGAACCCAGCAAGAAGCTCTGGACAATATTCAACAGATGCTCGCTCAACTCCTCAATAACCGGAATAACAATGATACCGGGAGTAACCATGATGAGGAAGAACATCTTAGCAATTACCAGCCGAAGACGGAGAAGTCCAAGGAGGGTTCTTCTTTAGACGCTGAAGTCCTTAAGGGACTCCAAGCTCAAATCGCATCCCTAGCTCAGAGGGATGAATTAAGGAAAGTAGGGACAGTCTGTCCTTACCCGCTGGAGTGGGATTCAGTACCATACCCACCAAAGTTCAAACCGCCGACGTTACACACCTACGATGGTAAAAGCTCGCCAAACCAGCACATCTACTATTTCCGGTCTCAGACCGGTAATGTTATAGACAATGATGCCATCATGGCCAAGCTGTTCATTGGCACCTTAAAGGGGGTAGCATTTGACTGGTTTCGAAGTCTCCCTCCGAGCTCTGTCAATTCTTGGATCGACCTGGAAACCCGATTCCTTTCTCATTTCTATGAGGACGATACCGAGGTAACCATGGACAAGCTTCTCTCCACCGTGCAGAAGAAGGGTGAATCTGTCCGTCATTACATTGAGCGATTCAGAAACTTGTCTTTGATGTGCCCAGCAGGGATGCCATTACTCATGATCTTACAGACGTGCAGGCACAACTTCTTAGACCAAGTAGAAGTTTGCATGGGGGCTGTCAAAGCCCATACTTGGAAAGAACAGGTCGAACAAGCTGAGATAGCCGAAAAGTCGGCTAAAAAGTTCGAACCATCCACCCCTAAAACCAAATGGGGTATGAACAGCAAAGGACGCGGCGACATGGCGCTGTCTTCCCAAGTCAAAGAAAAAGAGACTATGTCCGTTGAATTGTCAGGGGATGCTCAGTCGAAGGCCAAGAAGAGCGGCTTTAATAATCAGGAGTCTAAATTCCCTCCAAAACAGTACTCCTTCAGAGACGATCAGGTGGTCACAATATTCCATTTGCTCCACAAAGGGAATAAAATGAAGCTACCAGAGGCTCGACGTCCCAATGAGATAGGACGCACGAACGATCCCAAATATTGTCTTTACCACAAGATGATTCACCATCCTACCGACAAGTGCTTTGTCCTCAAGGACAGAATTCAAGCCTTGATCGACGCTGGAGTCTTGACATTGAAGACAGAACAGAAGAAAGTCACTACCAATATGGTGACCCTCGAGTTCGGCAAAACCCCAAAGGTCACAGTTCCTAACGGGACTTATCCAGTCCCTGCGCCACGGCTGGAAGTCAAACATCCTGCGGCTAAAAATCAGGATAATAGAGGTCTTGTTCCCTTGACATTGGAGACAGGGGAAGTCATGTGGATACACCCAGATCTTGTCCAAGACGTACATTGGGATTCAAAGAAGTCCAAGTCAAAGGGCAAATCTTACAATGTCATCTCCATCCTGCCAGACGATGACAATCTTACGTCAGCTTCTCTTAGCGATCCTAAAGGAGAAAAGCACGCTTGCGCAATGCTGGCAGATGTACCTCAGCCGACGGGTACTCGATCCAGAAAAATCATACTTAAAATAGTATGAGAAAGCTACTGACAAGACACAACAGCAAACGACGTCAGTACAAGTACCAACATCCGCTTCGGTTCCGACCAAGGAAAAGGAGAAACCTAAGGAAATCCGGTTCGACCATGTCCTGAAGAAGCCTTCAGCCCCGGGACTTGACACGCCCTTTCGTTTTGACATATTGGCCTAATTGGCTAATATCCCGGCTCGTATTACTATACATGAGCTACTTCGTCTCTCAAAAGAGACAAGAGAAGCACTCAGGGAGGCCCTGGCAATTCAGAATCATTCCTGACATATATGCCGGAGACCTCTAAAGATGACGCTCAATCTCCGTGCCCTGAATGCCATCATGCACAATCAAAGGTGCCCGCTATTACCTTCACAGCGGAAGATATGCTTCTCAAGGATAACAAGCACGATCGACCTCTGTACTACACCGGATACATCGGTTCAACATGTATTGAAAGGGTACAGGTTGATCCGGGGTCTGCACTCAGCATCATCCCCAAAATGCTCCTCTACTTCCTTGGTATACTACTATATAGGTTGTCTTCAAGCACTACTACAATATACGGTTTTAATGCCGGGAGTAGTCATCCACTTGGGAAAATTCGACTCCGTTGCCGAATCGGGAGCCTGAAGTCTGAAGTGACGTGCTATATCATCGACGCTGACACGTCATACAACTTGCTGCTAGGACGACCATGGATCCACGCCAACTGGACCGTTCCCTCCACGCTGCACCAGTGCTTCAAGTATGTCGAAGACGACGCGACAGTACAAACTGTCTTCACTGAGAAGCAACCATTCAAAGGGGTAAAAAATTACTTCACTGACGCTCTCCTGTATCAAGAGACCAGTGAAGCATCTAAAGAACCATTGCCCGACGATGATGATAGTGGCAATGAGGCGGACTCAGAATCTGAAGCAGACGTGCCATCCATTTTGATTAATGAACCCATTATAGCATGTCTTAAATGTAACGCTCCTTCTGAAGAGGAGGGCGAGTGGGTAATTAATGATAATATTTCTTTTGATTATCCTACGAGTGTTGGGTTGTTTGAATCCATTATCGATAGCTCTCTGCACATGCCTTTACATAGACCGAGTGCATCCGGTACACCCGTGGAATCTATAGAAGGGGCCGCTTTAGTGATCCCTCCATCTAAAGAAGGTCAATCACCGATAATTTTTGGTAGAACCCAACCACGAGGGTCCACAACCACAGGTTCAAGTTCAGACTCGGACACCCCACAATTCTTCCATTACGCACGACCAACACGCTATATTATGAAGAAAATGGGGTACGACCTAAAGCATGGGGAAGGCCTGAATTTCAGAAAAGGAAGGCGTAGTTTGCTGCGTAACTTTGTGCCAAAAGGGAAACCTGCAAACTACTATGATAATACACGCAGGGGGTTGGGATACATTACACCCACATCGCCAACAACGGTTCAATGCAAAGACGACGAACCAATTCCATCATATTCCGCCTCTTCTTCCGAGTGGGACTCAGATGTCAGCGTGGGAGTGATGTTCAAGAATCTCACTGTTACTATGACTTCAAGCAGTCAATTGGAGCCAACAGAAGCTATTGATGGAGAACCATGGGCTCAGCAATTAGATCTCCAATGGAAAAGCGATTCGAACTGCGCGAATCACCTACCGAAGACAGGGTGATGCAGGTCAACTTGGGTAGTCAAGATCACCCTTAAGCCCATCTTTATAAGTGAAAGCTTATCACTTACAGAAAAGGAAGAATTGATAATACTCGTGAAGGAGTATATAGACGTCTTCGCATGGAACTACAAAGACATGCCCGGACTTGATCCACAAATAGCCATGCATCGTCTGAATATCAAACCCGACGCCAAGCCAGTCAAGCAGCAGCAACGTCGGTTCCGCCCGAACATTATGGAGGCTATTGAAGCCAAAGTCCATAAGCTCATTGCACGTGGCTTTATACGGGAGGAACAACATCCAGATTGGGTTGCTAATATCGTTCCCGTGCTCAAGAAGAACGGGAAGATACGGATCTGCATCGACTACCGTGATCTCAATACAGCTTGTCCAAAAGACGAATTCCCACCCCACCGATGTCATGATTGACAATACCTGTGGATTCGAAAGAATGTCTTTTATGGACGGCTTTTCAGGGTACAATCCGATCAAAATATACCCCGACGACGAGAAGCACACTTCGTTCCGAACACCCTTGGGGGATACTGCTACACTGTGATGCCCTTCAGACTGAAGAACGCAGGAGCAACCTGTCAGTGGGCAATGAGTACAATCTTTCGCGATCATCTCCAAAAAATGGTAGAATGCTATGTCGACGATATTGCTGTCAAAAGCCGCAACAAGGATGACCATCTTCGTGACTTGAGAACGATGTTCGACATAATGCGGGCTCATCAACTGAAAATAAATCCGACAAAATTCTTCTTGGAAGTTTTGAGTGGCAAGTTCCTTGGGTTTATCGTTACATCAAAAGGAATTCATCTTGACCCAGACAAGGTCAAAGCTATTCAGAGCATGCATCCACCGAGGAATCTCAAAGAGCTTAGAGGCTTGCAAGGCAGACTGGCTTATATTAGAAGATTCATCGCAAATCTCTCAGGCCGCTGTCAACCGTTCACCCAACTTATGAAAAAGGGTGCTTCCTTCGTATGGGATCAAGCTTGTCAGGAAGCTTATGAAGACATCAAGAGATATCTCACAAAACCTCCAGTCTTAGTGGCTCCCACGGCAGGAAAACCATTCTTACTTTATGTAAAAGCTATGGACTATTCTCTTGGTGCTCTCCTCGCTCAGAAGGACGACTATGGTCACGAGCAGGCCATTTATTATCTGAGCAGGACTCTGATAGGGGCGGAATCTCGCTATAATCCTATTGAGAAGGAGTTCTTAGCTCTTATCTTTGCCGTTCAGAAGACACGACATTATTTGGTTAGCCAAACCATACATGTCATCTCCAGAGTGAATCCTTTGCGTCTTCTCATGACGAAGCCAGGATCATTGAACTCAAGATTAGCCAAATGGGCGCTTCTTTTATCTCAATACGACATGATCTTTATCTCTCAAAAGGCTGTTAAAGGCCAGGCACTTGCAGAGTTCTTGGCTGCTCATCCAGTCCCAGAAAACTCAAAACTTCACGAAGATATTCCGGATGAAGTCTTCGAGTCCAATGTGACTTCAGAGGATGAAGTATGGCAGATGTTCTTTGATGGAGCATCGCGAATAGGTTCTAAGGGCAGGATCATCGTCGGCGTGGGGGTTGTGTTTATCTCCCCACAGAATCATGTCCTTCCCAGAGTATTTTCTCTCACAGAATCATGCTCCAACAATGTAGCGGAATATAATGCTCTACTTATTGGCCTTCAGCTCGCCCATGGAATGGGGGTACACTACCTCGAAGCTTACGTCGATTCAAAACTGATTATCAATCAGGTTAAAGGCGAATATGAGGTCCGTCACGAAGACTTGGTGCCTTATTATCACACGGTCATCGAATTGGCTAATCTCTTTGAAGGTTTCTACATCGGGCACGTGTCTCGATCTCAGAATATCAAGGCGGACGCTCTTGCTGCATTAGCAACAACACTAGCCCTGCCAGTCGACACCGAGTATCACCTCACAGTGGCAACTCGACACCTTGTATGCTCTAAGCATATGTTAAGAACCCGAGAAGCCTATAATGTCTCGACGGATCTTGAGCCGAGAGATTGGCAATTTCCTCTCATCGACTATGCCTTACATGGTCTGCTGCTAGGCGATCCTAAAGAAGCGGCATCCATCAGACGAAGGTCTCTCTGTTTCTACTACGATCCAATTCTGAAGATACTTTACCGTCGTTCATATGACGATGTCCTCCTCCGTTGCCTTTCCAATTCAGAGGCGCAGGAAGTGCTTAAAGAAGCACACGACGACACTTGCGGAGCTCATCAGCTAGGTCCAAAACTTAAAGACAGATTGCATAGGCTTGGATACTATTGGCCAACCATGATAGCCGATGCCATCCAATATGCACGGAGGTGTAAAGCGTGCCAGATTCATGCGGACTTCACACACCAGCCTCCAGAGCTGCTCCACCCAACTGTTGCTTCATGGCCATTTGAAGCATGGGGAATCGACGTCGTAGGGCCAATCAGCCCCTCTTCAATAAGAGGTCACCGTTTTATCCTGGCAATAACCGATTACTTTTCAAAGTGGACAGAAGCCATACCACTAGTTGAAGTCAAAACTTCTAACGTGGTTAATTTCATCAAACACCATGTCATCCATCGATTTGGTGTCCCTAGGCGGATCATCCATGATAACGGTCCCCAATTCATAAGCCAGGTATTTTATCGGTTCTGCGATAAATACCGAATTCAGAATGTGGCTTCAACTGCCCATAATCCCGCCGCTAATGGCTTGGCGGAAGCATTCAACAAAACAATCATCAAGTTACTCAAGAAGTTCGTCTCCTCGAATAAGCGAGATTGGGACGAAAAGCTTGGTGAATGTCTTTGAGCCTACCGAACCACGGTTCAGACCCCTACAGGCAATACTCCTTTTTCCCTGGTGTACGGGTGTGAAGCAGTCATTCCATTGGAAATCCAGATGCCGTCATTACGAGTGGCTCTGACCACTAAAATCACATCAGAAGACAATGATCGGTTGCGTCTTCAAGAGCTCGAAGCCTTAGATGAGAAGCGACTACAAGCTCAGCAGCATATCGAATTGTATCAAGCTCGAATCTCAAAAGCCTTCAATAAGAAAGTCAAACAAAGGGTCTTCTAGAAAGGAGATTTGGTTTTAGCCGTCAGACGACCGATGATCATGACGCACAAAACCAAAGGTAAATTTCAGCCTAAATGGAAAGGACCGTTTGTAATAGAAATAGTCTATTCAAATAGAGCATACCGCCTTATGATTTCAGATGACGATTTACTCATGATGCCGATCAATAGCAAGTTCTTAAAGAAGTATTATCCTTGATTAAGGATCCTTCTCATGATCAAGTTAACACTACACCTCTGATCAAGACCTTCATATCCAAGGTACACGCAAAGAGAGCCTCTCTCTTCCTCCAAACGAGATCATGCAACCATAAACCAGTAGGAACCTGGTCATATATTGTTTGTCTCAAAGGAGAATCAAGGTTACACATACGTTAACCAAATGATTCAACATCCTTAACGATTAAGGATAGAGGAAAATATTGGCCTTTAAGCCCAACATAAGTCCTCGACAACTCATCATGCTGAGGGGAATAGCATGGCTAGCCTGACTCAAACAGTAGTTGGTAAAGGCATATCAAACCCGCTGACAGCTGGGGATTTGCTAAAAATCCTAAGGGACCTTTTCCCATTTGATTCCCTCTCCAAAATCACTTACCAATTCTCATCCATAGAATGGTAAGATCACATATACAGATCTTTCCATCCATTTCGCTGTTACGTTAACATTAAACCTAAGACAGTGATCTCCTCGTTTTTCGCAATGAAAATGAGACCTTTTTCCAAATCCCATCAAACCCTCAAACTTGTTGACATTTACAAAAGACAAGTTTCAGTCCGTCAAGGACTATCTTCAAACTTGTTAACATTTACAAAAGACAAGTTTCAGTCCGTCAAGGACTACCTTCGAGCTTATTGACATTTACAAAAGACAAGTCTCACCTTTCAGTCCGTCAAAGACTACCCTCAAACTTGTTGACATTTAAAAAAGACAAGTTTCAGTCCGTCAAGGACTACCTTCGAACTTGTTGACATTTACAAAAGACAAGTTTCAGTCCGTCAAGGACTACCTTCGAGCTTGTTGACATTTACAAAAGACAAGTCTCACCTTTCAGTCCGTCAAGGACTACCTTCGAACTTGTTGACATTTATAAAAGACAAGTTTCAGTCCGATAAGGACTACTTTCGAGCTTGTTGACATTTACAAAAGACAAGTCTCACCTTTTTAGTCCGACAAGGACTACTTTCGAGCTTGGTGCTTCTCAACCGGTTACGTCATTACGACCTCTGAACTGACAGATAGCCAAGTCTCACCTTTTTAGTCCGATAAGGACTACTTTCGAGCTTGGTGGCTTCTCAACTAGTTACGTCATTGCGACCTCTGAACCGGCAGATAGCCAAGTCTCACCTTTTTAGTCCGACAAGGACTACTTTTGAGTTTGGTGGCTTCTTAACCAGTTACGTCATTGCGACCTCTGAACCGGCAGATAGCCAAGTCTCACCTTTTTAGTCCGACAAGGACTACTTTCGAGCTTGGTGGCTTCTCAACCGGTTACGTCATCGCGACCTCTGAACCGGCAGATACCCAAGTCTCATTATTCAGTCCAGTAAGGACTATTTTATCAAATGGCTGCAATGCAACTTGAAAGCGACAATTCAAAAGATAAAACAAATTGGAAATACGACAAAGGGAGTCAAAACAAAATTACTTTTATTGATTCTGAAAAAGAAAGGGATACATGAAGGCACATATATTACAAGCTATGATGGTGCTTCATAAGATTTGATCCGCCCTTCAAGAATGGCCAGCCTTGTCTTCCTATCTTCAGCAGCCCGGACAAGCGCCTGCGATCTCAGCTTAGCCTCATTAAAGCTCGCCGTCTGGGCTAAGCGAGCTTCAACCTCAACCAAGGTTGCCCTCTGAGCTGACTCTTGCCGCGAAAGTTCATCACTCTGAGCCTTAAGCTGATCGAGCCGCGCAGTCTCTTCAAGACGCACTGGTTCAGCCTTGGATAAAAGAAGATTTGCCTTCCTGATCATCTCCTTGGCCTTTTCAATTTTATCTTCAGCGTCAAGAAGAGCACTGCTAGAAGCATCAATGGCGTCCCCGAGCTCTACCTTTCTTGTCTCCAAGGATTTCAAGTCAGAAGAAATGGCCTTAGCGGCTTCCTGAGCGGCAAGATGAGCTTCATGCATCTGAGCGACAAGGTGCGCAAGCTGCTCATTAACTGAAGACTCCAGGTCTGAATGGCTAAGACGGCGCCATTCGTCTACATCCCTCTCAAGGTCCACCAGAAGTTCCAATGCAGCGGCCTGGTCATCCCCTCCAAAGTCTCGGATACTCTCAATGCTTTGGGAGAGGACCACCTTCAAGGCAGAGAATGAGGTAGTCGAGCCTTTCAAAATCAAAGCGATCGATCGTTTTAAGCTCTTATAAAAGCTATCGACTAGCTCAGCTACAAATTCATTCTTGGCCTCAATCACTCCTGGCAGACGAGCAGCCTCTGAAGATTCCACCGGCTTTATTGATACCATTGTGGAAGGAATAGTAGAAGCAATGGCTGCAACAACCTGAGAGGTCATCGGTGATCTCGGAGGAGTCTTCATCGAAACCAGAACACTAGCCACAACCGAGGTCGGACTAGTGACTATTTTCGGGAGAGCGGGCTCAACCACCAGTATTGGAAAAGTAGGACTGGTAAGCACCTTTAGCTCCGCACCTGGCAAGATAGGTGGCGCTGGCGAAACTGATGGCACCTCACTCGTTGATATAGTTGGAAGTGAGGTTGCCTCCGTGACTACCGTCCCCTCAATCTCTGTTTCTTTGGCTGGTTCAGGCTGATAAGAGGGTAGGTCACCATACAAAGCATCCAACTCAGCAGCATCCGCCGCGGTCGAAGTGCTTACTTCACCCCTGGACCCCTCAGGAAGATTGGTTGGCTCTCTTGAAGTTGATGCACCCAAAGGCGGAATACTTACAACAAGACTTTGTTTAGGAAGGGCATAACAAATAGCAAGTGCTAAAAAGGTCAAAACAATACCAAAGATAATGTCGCCTCAACCGTCTTGACGGCTGCATCAGTCCCTACGGGCTCCATAGGAAAATCTTTGGGCGGAATCAACACGAATGGCCGGCCACCTTTGCTTGCCGAACCCTCCGTGGTCCACCCAAAGGAGCTAGAAGTTTCAGAACTTCTTTTCGAAGTCCCGGCGCCCGAAGGACAGACATCAGACGCGTCATCTCCGGATCCTTCTGAGACGGCGAAATAGCCAGCCTCATCGCCCTCCTTATAAGTAAACAAGGGATCATAATGCTCCCCTTGTTCTCCAACAGCTTCAACTCTCGGGCTTCTTATCGCCTCAGTTTCTGCATCACAAAGCAAATAATGAGCTGTCCGGAATACATAAAAAGTATATTACAAGGACGAAGCTGATCTTATCCAGGTCCGGAGCGGCTTCGCCAGTAGTCGGTTTAGGAGCCGACAATTCAGTTGGGGCAAGAGGAGGAAGTGCTGCAGATGGTTCGCCCTTTATAACAACTGTAGGAGCTTGGCGACGGGGCTTCTTCACCACCCGCTTCCTGCGAGATCCACCCTCCTGCTTTCGTTTGAAGTGGATGTCAGGATCTTCTTCCTCCACTTCTTCAACATCAGCATGTTCTACGGGGGCCGTCCCCACCACGCCAGAAGTAGCTGCTCGAATCTCAGCACCTGTATCCGCTTCGAAGCGAGGACTCCCTGCATCCGAGGCTTCACTGTCATCAACGGCAATGAACTCCCCGAGGCCTGGGACGCGAACCCTTTTACCCTCGCCCTTCTCAGTGACTTTCCGCTTCAGCCGCTGAGAAATTAACTTCACACCAGAAGAATTAACAGAGAATTCGAGGGGTGTGGAGTTTGAGGTTGCATACCACTGACAGAATCCCAGGGTCATCAGAAGGTTCAGAGTCCTTAGCGGCATGCACAGCCGCGCCTCGGTACAGCCTGCAATGAAGAACCGCCAGGCACGGGCTCTATCGATGAGGCTCCCCATGAAAGCCAGATTGCTGTTTGGATTGCCCACGTACAGTTGGTCATATCCAAACTGACGGGCAAACCGACTTGGAACATAAGGCTCCAAGTAGCAGATGTCCTCACTTCTGTACAATAAATGTGAGGGCCGAATGCTGACCAGCCACTCAAAAATTCCCCGGCTCAATGACGTTTGCCCTTCCCCCACGTCTTTGAACTCCTCTCCATAGCCCGCATCCCGAATATAAGAGAAGCAGCGGAAAAGACTATAGACGTCATAGCGATTCAGCAACTTACGGACCACAGCCACGTAAGTCCTCAGCCATGAACATCCCTCGAATCGGCGGAGAAGCGCCGTTCGAACACCTTCTGGGGGGTCCTCTCCAGCTTCGATCAAGGAGGGACAGTGAAGGGCAAACCACGCCATCAAATAAGTATACGGCAGACCTATCCTGGGGTTTGGTCCATCGCAGGGCAAAATAGTCCCTTTTCCCCGCTTCGTCATTGGTGGCCTACAGAAAGCCTCCGTTAATGCACGAAAGCCTCTCTGAATACAACACACCATGGCTGAAAGAAGTCCCAGAGAACGACCATGGACTAGACGAACGGCAGGCAGTAAGACAGTCGGATGAATGACGTCGCCCGAAGAAGACGGCACCACATAACCTCTTTAACCAGACCGTCAAAAAACCAGCCAGTAGGGCCTTTCGGGACGTCGACCGACGAGCCTGATGATGGAAACTCCAAAGAATATCGCCTTTTTCATAGGGGCCGTCATCTTCTTCAAGAATCAGATCCCCCTGAGAATGTGATTTGTCACATACATTGCATTTATATTGTCACTTTACCACACTTGTTAGCTAATAAATTATATTAATAAGTTGTCTTTTTCTTTGCTAAATGTAGGCCCTAATGCTCAACGAAAGAAAAGAGAAACAAGCCCAAAAGCCCACCAAATTATAAATTAATTCAGAATAAATTCAAAGTGAAGAAATCAGGGCTAAATCTTGGCATATCAAGAGGTTGAGAAAAATCCTCCCTGAATCGAGCGTTTAAAGCCACAGAATCAAGGCTGTTTCGTCAATAGTTTGGAGCAGAAACCAGAAAACCAGCAGCAGATACGAGTTAAACAGAAAACCAGCAACCTCCTCCCTTTGGGTCAAAATCACCTAGAGGGGGGGTGAATAGGTGATAAAGCTAATCTAGAAACTAAATGCGGAAGCTAAAACAAATTTTGCAACACACTTAATACAACCAAAAAGTGTAGCCGAATTCCCCGTGAAGGGCTCTGGACTAACTCCTCTTGATTCCCCTAGATAAGGGTTGAGGTGCTATATGAAGCACTTGTGGTTAAGTACAAGTGAGGCACACACTCAAGCAAGCCAAGCATATAAGGATGATCAATATGAAATAATGCAAGGCACAAATGTAAGCAATAAAATATGAATGAATGAATGATGCTTTGCACAAAACAAATAAAGAGAGGGTAAAGAGACAATGGATCAAACGCAAATACAAAGATATGTTTCGAGGTTCGAGCCCCTAGCTCTACGTCCCCACCTTCACCGAGAAGGATTTCTAATCCACTATCTTGTCCACCGAGGACTCCCACCGAGGGAAGTTCCACCGAGGAGGATTTGTACAATAAGGGAGTACCGAACTCCTCTCTCAAACACCGCCTCACAACCGAGGGGTAGGCCCGTAGCCAAATAATAACCAACACCTCTACCGAAGAGGGTTACAAACCAAACTCCACCTCTCACTAGAGGGAGCAAACCACAAGCCTCAACCTCTACCAAAGAGGGAGCAAACCAATCACCCGATCAACCTCTACCAAAGAGGGATACAACAAATGCAAGGGTGTTTACAACTTGGAGGCTTAATCAACCTCAAACAATCTCTTTTCCCACAAATAAAAGATCCTATAGAATAGGATAGATGTATAGCTCAAGTGGAAAAACTAGGTGTTTGAAAAACAAAACTCAAAGAATTAATCTTGGGAAAACTCTTGAAGATAATAGAAATGAAGAACAAACACAAATCTCCCAAAATACAATTTTCTTTGATTTTTTCAAAAACCTAAAACAAATAAGATAATTCTTTTTGGGCGCAAAACTCTTTTGAAAACTTGTTTAAAACAGTAGAGAATGTCTGGAAATTTTGGCTCTAAAATTCTTATCCAAAACCCTAAAGAGATGAGGTATTATAGCCCAAATAGAAAACTAGCCGTTAGGCTGATCTGTCAGCCTGACGGGCTGGCGGTCGACCGGCCGGTCGACCGCCAGCGGTCAAAAATATGACCGTTGGGGCAAACCGGTCGACCGCCCAGATACAGAGAGCAAAGCTTTCTGGTCCGGTCGACCGCCCGGTCGACCGGCCCACTGTGCTGCCAGACGTGCATAGCTTTGTGCACGTCGGTCGATCACACGGTCGACCGGCCCTTGGTGCGGTCGACCGACCTGGCCTGTCAGCCAGTTCTGGGTCAGAAACTGGGTCAGAAAAACCTGTTAAAAATATTTTAATAAATCTTGTAAAATATATAAAAATCCCCAAAAATAGTTTTTAACATTTTGCATTGATATATAAACATGTGATAAAAGTTTCAACTCAAATATCAAGCAATTTGAACTATTTTTGTGTCTTATCATTTTTATCAAAAATCAAAACTTGTATTTTATCAAACTTGGATTTTTCAATACATGAATAGGAAAGTCAAAATAAGTTTGTTTAAAAGTTAAGCTTGCATGTATAGAATGAATCTACTATACATATACAAATTTAAACTTGTTTTAAACAACTATTTATGAAAAACAAATATTGGTTAAATCAAAACCTAAAAACCAATATCCAAACATAAAACGTGTGAGTGTTGTGCACTTGAGCATATCAACTATTCTAAGCTTTATAAATGGATCAAACACACTAAACTATGGATACCTAAGTCTTCTTGACGATCTTCATCTTCAAGTCGACCCGATCCAAAAACGCCGTCATCCACGAGCTAGGCTATATATGATCTTGATGCTCGGGCCCTGGAATCACCAAGTGAAAGCTTCCAAACTCTTCTTTTTGAAGCAATCACCAACTAATATCTTGTTACATGATCTGAAACTAAAATCACAAGATTATTAGTAAACATAATTACATGAGTTAATCATCATCAAAACTAGAGAGGACGGCCTCCGGGCCAACAATCTCCCCTTTTTGATGATGACAAAACTCATGGAGTTATATATGCATGGATTAAAGTTAAGCTTCAAAGAAGCTCCCCCTTAAATCATGCATAAAACAAATAAACAATAAATATGCAATGAATGACAATGCAAAAACAATAAAAGACTCTAGATACCCAATGAAATGTTCAAAAACACAACATGCTCTAGATACCAATTAAAATTAAACTAAATTAAACTTAATATATGCAAAACATAAATATGCATATATAAAACTTAATCAAACTCAAAATCTTTCTCCCCTTTTTGTCAATCATCAACAAAGGGGTAAAAACCAAAACAAAACAAAATTTCTCCCCTTTTTTTTAATACAAAGAACAATCATCAATAAGGGGTAAAAGCAAAACCAAATCAATAAATTTTTCTGCCCCTTTTTGTTCGAAACAATGAATCAACAAAAGGGTTAATAAAGACAATGCTTTCCCCTTTTTGTCTAAAACAAAAACAAAACCAAATAGGGGTGACAATCAATTAAGATATCAATTGAAAATATGTCAAAGTAGCATCTTGATACCAATTGAAAGTAAACATAGATCAATCAACAAATGGTATATGCGATATACATTCATGAAGAGGAAGATGTGAAGCTTCCCTACATAGATACATTACATGAAGGAGGGATGACAAGCCCTAATTCACATAACGTACACTATGTAATGCATAAGAGGAGATGTGAAGCTCCCCCTACACACATGTACCACATAAAGAAGAGATTGTCAAGCTCTTTAATACAAGATACACTCATCATGAATCTATATGTAGAAGAGATGTTAAGCTCTCCTTGCATATAGGCAATACAAATCAAAACTTTTGTATTTATCTTTAAACAAAATTTTGAGATTCCAATTTAAAACCTTCAAATAAACATCTTGATATCAAAAGAGAGTATTTTTCTTTTTAAGTATATGATATCAAAATTTTTTTTATTTTCTATCATAAAGCAAGGGAGTGGAAATACAAATACCAATTGAAATATGAAAATCGAATTTTCTCCCCCTTTATGAAATACCTACAAAAACAATGCGTAGGCTTGAAATAAGATACCAATTGAAAATTGAATCAATTGAAACAAAGTTCAAACTCAAGCTTTAGCATAAACAAAATTTTGTGCTTAAAGATATAGGGATATAATAAGCACAAATAAAACATATATATGTATGAAAAGTAGATACTAATCGAAATTGATACTATTGAAATTTAAAAACATTCATACATACAAACATATATGAGTATACAAAAATGTCAATATTGATACCAATTGAAAGAATCCAATGATACCAATTGAAACAACAATAATATCAAAGTATAACTCATATAACCTATCCTCCCAATCATGCTTATGTTTAAAAGATTTTCAATGTAAAGCATACACAAGGCATGGTCTCCCAACCAACCGCCCTTAGATGGTAGGGGTTTTCAAAAATAGATTTGAAAATAAGCTTTGTTTAAAGACTCTACCAAAATGAAGAATATCGAAACTAGTAAAATAGAAAAACTTGTAAACTAGTACGAAATCCTTCAAGTAAGGAATAAAACAAAATTATTTTTCATGAAACATGAAATCCACATGATAATCAACACTCTAAACCAATTAAGTATAAATATAACTCATGAAAATAAAACATGAGTAAACAATAAATGTGAGCGTACAAATAAAATGTGAAGATCATAATCATGAAAGATGGACAATAAGCTCAATATTCCTTGAAACAAGAAAATCATCAAAACTTATTTAATCTTCAAGGTATATGTATGTCTTATACAAAATAAAGTATACATACATGATTGGTTGCTAAATGTTGCATATTTAATGTTACATTTCCATACTTATTTTAGAATAAAAGCCTGCATTGTCCTAATTATTTGTTTAATTTATTTGCAGGCCCAATCCTTAAGGAGATGAAGAGAAATGAGCCCAAAAGCCCACCAGAATTTTGAATTAAATCAGAATAAATTCGCATACACAAAATCAGGGCAAAATCAAGAGGTTGAAACCGGTTAAGAAGAATCCTCTCAGGATCGATCGGTTAAAGCCAAGAATCCAAGGCCATTTCTTCAAAATCTCGGAGCCAAACTGCAAAACCAACTCTAGATAAAGTCTGAGGGAGAAACCGGGGAACCCACCAACAGGGTGTGGCCACCTGGCCACACCCTGGCCGCAGAAACGCGGCTTTTGCCGCGTTTCTGCGACAATCTTGGGGAGTTAGGGGGAGCGTTTGCTCCCCCGACCTCCCCGGGATCTTGGTGGTTGGGTATTTGCCTATAAAAGGCCATTATCTGCGCTGAAAATTGGACGTGAATGCAGAGTTAGGATTTTAGACTAGTTTTCCATTTCTTAGTTTAGGTTTTTGTTTTTTCCTTTCTATGTAATTGTAATTTTCATTTATGTAATTCAGAGGAGATCGACTTTCATCGAAGAACAAGAATGAAGCTTGAGCTATAGTGACAATGGTGTAAGGTTTTCTTTCTTTTCTTTGATTGTTATGAAATCGAATCGAGGTTTTTTATGTGTATGTACTTCTATTTAGTCTTCTTCTTCTTCTTCTTTTCTATTTTACTTTTCTTTTTTGTACAATCGTCTTCCAAGTGAGTCTAAAAGCATCGAAAGAGCCTTGCCATTGCGAGTGCCACCGATAGCTCATGACGATGGAATAGAGTCTCTCTCTGTATCATTTCATTCTTGAAGTAGTCTTGATGATGTAATGTGGACGAAGACCAATACTCAAATCTTATGGGCTATGCGCTGAATGCCTCCACTTCAAGGTAAAATCATCGCTGAAGACTCAAGGTAAGCTTTTGACGAAAAGAAGGTAAGCAATTGTTTTTATTTCTTTTCTTTTTCATTTCTGTAAATTAAATCACTACATCTTCAACCTCTATCATCTCCACTTCATTGTACTTAGTCGCTTTTCATCGTTTTATGATTTTCCACCTTCTTCATCTTCCATTTTCTTTTAACTTTAAGATAACTTTCTTTTTCATTTTCATAACTAAAAACAGAGAAGAACCTTCATTTTATTTTCTTAAAAGATTTCAATAAAGAACTGTAACGCTTCCATCGCAAACCCTCCTTGTGGATCACGACCCGCATAGCCACTTGCTATAGCAGAAGAATTGAGCACTTGCACATTTCTTTTCTTAAGTTCTCTAATCTCGTATTTTGTGTGCAGGTTGTACCTCAATCAAATTTTGGCGCCGTTGCCGGGGAGGGTAAAACGGTTTTTATTGAAATCTGAATTTTTATTGCAAATTTTATAGAACTAAACGAATTTTCTTCTCTGTTGCAGGTTACAGGGCAAGCAAAGCAGAAAAATATTATTGCAGTAACATACAAGTGGCCTTGGGCCTTTGCTCCAAAAAGCAGAGACCAAGGGCCCTCTGAATTGCCGTGTTTCCACGGCAAAACCCGCGGATCCGCGGCAAGGACGAGTTGACTACTAACAGCTTTTTGCAGGGCTGCTTAGTTTATAAATTCTAGTTTGCTGCAACTTTGATTTTTCTTATATGCCATAACATAAGCATGCTAATAATCAACAGTAAAATATTTGTTGAAAAGATAAAAAATTGATTAGACATTTGCATTTTAGGCACGTGTCTTTTTAATTCCTTTATTTTTTACTATTGAAGAGTGCTGGAGCAAGGTACGTATGCATTGCATTTAGCATAGGACTCACTTCGTGGTTGTTTATATTGCTTTGAGTGAATCTTACATATCTTGTACACTTGCACAAAATTATTTTAAGGGCACTAACCCATAACAAGATAAGGTGGGGATTTAATCATCCTTCCTTAGCCCAAAAATCAGATTCCAAGCACTCACTAACCCAAGCCTAACTAAAATTGAGTAGACGTTGGCCCTAGGGACATCTCGGACTCAATTAGAAGATTATCCTAAGGGGGAAAAATGTTGGAATCTAACTCCTGCAAAATCAGTGTCTAGGAAAGGGATTGAGGGCCGAAAGCCCGAAGGTTGGTGGTTATTTAATTAAGGAACGTCTTTGACGGAAAACCTCCCACCAACCTTGCCCTGACCTGGCTGATTAGCTTGTGGTTAAAGTCTACATTAGACCCCCCATGGACAGTCTAACCAGTTAGGAGTCGTCTAGGTCTAGGTCTACCCTAACTTAGGTTAGAATTTTTTCTTTCTTGTTTGTTTATTTGTTTGTTTTTCTTTCTTTTTGTTTGTATTTCATTGTGTGATATGGCTTATAATAATAATTTTTCCAACTATAATAATAATCCATATTACACATCAAACTCTTTTTCGGATATTACCAACCCGGCATATCATGACTTTAACCAACCTAGTGTGCCGGATTGGTCTTATCCGAATCCATATAACCCATGTCCCCCGTCGTATGACTATAATTTCCATAACGATTTTAACTCTTCACAGAGTCAGTGGGGATTCACCTACCCCGAGTCCAATTTTCAACCACAGTGTCCTCCTTCTCCACCTAGTCCACACTATTTTCAAGAGTCATACTCAGTTCCACCAGTCCAAAATAGAAAACCATCAATTTTGGAACGGAGTATGCGTGAGTCCAAGCAACAATCACAAAATCTGATGGACTCACAATTTCAATACCACTTCCAAAACAACTCTTCATCTTTTCAACAAGACAATGAACCCATCAACTATGAAAAGATGCTAGAAGCCATGACTCATGCTCAAAATGCTAGAAATCGTGACATAGATATGATGGTCGAATCCCTACGTTCCCACCGTCCTGATGTCACTTACCATTCTGTTAGAGCCGAAGAGTCATGTAGTTTTGGAAATCAAAATTCTATTTCAGAACAACCATTTGAACTTGCCCAAACTCCAAATTTTGAAAAAGATATTGATAGTTTGGCTAGTTTTCCTTTTCCTGAAATAGAACTTGAAAATAATTATGATCCTGAACCCCAAATTAGTGATTCAATTCTATTTCCTGATTCGATTATGACTCCGGTATCTTCACCTGACTTCAATCTTTTTCCGGAGTCAACATTGGATCCTGTACCAATTCATAAAGAAATTGAATCACCCATATTTGAGGATCATGTTGAACTTGACCAACTTTACAATTTTGAAAATCCCATGGATAAATTGGCAAGTTCTCCAATTTTTGATATTGAACTCAATGAGATATGTGACCTAGATTCTCAAATCTGTGATCCAGTTCAACTTTCTGAATCAATCTTGACTCCCGTTTTGTTACCAAACTCGAGTAATATTTTAGAGTCAGTTTTGATTCCTCCACCTATCATTCCTGAACTGGAATCACCCATATTAGGTCATGTTCCATTGTTGGAAAATACATGTGGACTGGAGTTTCAACTTCTTGACTTGGACCCAATTTCTGAACCTATTTCGACTCTTGAACCTTTACTTGACTTAAATTACCTTCCTGAGTCGGTATTAGTTCCTGTACTTCCTGAGTCCAAGTCAATCATTCTATCATTTCATACTCCTTTCTGGGACGAGGTGGTTGACAAATTTGACTCCGAAATCAATTATGGAATATAGAAATTAGATGATATTTAATAAAGATCCTTTATGGATACATCTTTTTAGTGGGTTATAGTAAAGTAATTTCTGGTGGGTTCCTCCGAGACCCAAGAAAAGTTGATTGGGCCATGTTTCGTGGACCAATCAGACCACCACCGGAACCACCACCTTAAGGTAACCTTTTCCTTCCCTTTCGTCTTTTTCATGCATATATGCATTAATTCATACATTGAGGACAATGCATGAGATAGGTGTGGGGGAGGGTCTAACATAACTTTTCTTTTTCTTTTAAAAAAAAAAATTAACACTTTTCTTTACTTTAAAAAAAAAACTTTTTGAAAATAGAAAGAATATTTTGACTTATTTTTGTAAGAAATTAAGTTAATTTTAAGGAATAGGAAAATCCAATTTAGGATTTCTTATACTTGGTCAAAAAAAGATTATTTGTTTGATTTTTAGAGTTAGGAAGATAATTTGTCAAAGTAATTTAGTCTTGATCTTTACCTTGATGAAATATGCACACTTCATACACTTACACACTTAGGGTTCAAAAACAAAGATTCTTATGCCTTATAAAAAATATATATATATAAACAAATCTAATTATTGATTAGCTAGGTGCTTTGGCCTAAGAAAGCCTTAGTATTTATGCAAAAGATAATTAGATGAGTTTGAAAAAAAAAGAAAAAAGAAAAAAAGAAAAAAACAAAACAAGTCTAATTATTGATTAGCTAGGTGCTTTGGCCTAAGCAAGCATTAGTATTTATGCGAAAGATGATTAGATAAGTTTGAAAAGAAAAATCCTCTGATTAAGCTGGGTATTAGTGCCTAATAAAGCATAAGTATTCACGCCTAAAAGAGGTTCATATAATAAAATCCTTAGTTTTGTGGCCTTATTTGCTCGAGTCCTTAAGTCCTAGGGGTGTCTTCTCACCTGGTGCCCCCTAAGACCGTCTGGTTTGGGAGTCATCGATTAAAGGCTCGTTACATGGGCAGATTAGAAAGCCTAATAAAACTAAGGAATAATACCACAAATATATATATATATATATATATATATATATATATATATATATATATATATATATATATATATATATATATATATATAAATAAGGCATAAGAGTTAGAGTTAATGAACCCTTAGTCAAAATTTTCACATTCACAAGGTGCATATGACTTAGGGTAAAGTAATAGACTAGATGAGAAGCACAATTTGACTCCTTACTTTGATTGATAACAAATTTTTGAATAGAGACTAAGTTTAGGAATGAAAAATTCGGCTTTCCTATAACTTATAGATTGCTTAGATCTTACAATTATATTTCAAATATTTTTCTCTTTCAAAATGCTTTTCGAAAATACTAACTCTTTATTTCTCTTTCTTTATGGATTTTGTGGGTGCAATCCGCTGAAAACCCTCACGAGACAAAACTCGTCCTCTAGGGGGAACCTAGAGGTTTAACGGCTTGTTGCACATGCTCAGTGCAATCGCGCGACCTGCGAAAGTGGTCTAATAATCCTTAGTATAATTTAGTTGTTTTGCTCGAGGACGAGCAAAAGATAGGTATGGGGTGTGATTGGTTGCTAAATGTTGCATATTTAATGTTACATTTTCATACTTATTTTAGAATAAAAGCCTGCATTGTCCTAATTATTTGTTTAATTTATTTGCAGGCCCAATCCTTAAGGAGATGAAGAGAAATGAGCCCAAAAGCCCACCAGAATTTTGAATTAAATCAGAATAAATTCGCACACACAAAATCAGGGCAAAATCAAGAGGTTGAAACCGGTTAAGAAGAATCCTCTCAGGATCGATCGGTTAAAGCCAAGAATCCAAGGCCATTTCTTCAAAATCTCGGAGCCAAACTGCAAAACCAACTCCAGATAAAGTCTGAGGGAGAAACCGGGGAGACCCACCAACAGGGTGTGGCCACCTGGCCACACCCTGGCCGCAGAAACGCGGCTTTTGCCGTGTTTCTGCGGCAATCTTGGGGAGTTAGGGGGAGCGTTTGCTCCCCCGACCTCCCCGGATCTTGGTGGTTGGGTATTTGCCTATAAAAGGCCATTATCTGCGCTGAAAATTGGACGTGAATGCAGAGTTAGGATTTTAGACAAGTTTTCCATTTCTTAGTTTAGGTTTTTGTTTTTTCCTTTTATGTAATTGTAATTTTCATTTATGTAATTCAGAGGAGATCGACTTTCATCGAAGAATAAGAATTAAGCTTGAGCTATAGTGACAATGATGTAAGGTTTTCTTTCTTTTCTTTGATTGTTATGAAATCGAATCGAGGTTTTTTATGTGTATGTACTTCTATTTAGTCTTATTCTTCTTCTTTTCTATTTTACTTTTCTTTTTCGTACAATTGTCTTCCAAGTGAGTCTAAAAGCATCGAAAGAGCCTTGCCATTGCGAGTGCCACCGATAGCTCATGACGATGGAATAGAGTCTCTCTCTGATCATTTCATTCTTGAAGTAGTCTTGATGATGTAATGTGGACGAAGACCAATACTCAAATCTTATGGGCTATGCGCTGAATGCCTCCACTTCAAGGTAAAATCATCGCTGAAGACTCAAGGTAAGCTTTTGACGAAAAGAAGGTAAGCAATTGTTTTTATTTCTTTTCTTTTTCATTTCTGTAAATTAAATCACTACATCTTCCAACTCTATCATTTCCACTTCATTGTACTTAGTCGCTTTTCATCGTTTTATGATTTTCCACCTTCTTCATCTTCCATTTTCTTTTAACTTTAAGATAACTTTCTTTTTCATTTTCATAACTAAAAACAGAGAAGAACCTTCGTTTTATTTTCTTAAAAGATTTCAATAAAGAACTGTAACGCTTCCATCGCAAACCCTCCTTGTGGATCACGACCCGCATAGCCACTTGCTATAGCGGAAGAATTGAGCACTTGCACATTTCTTTTCTTAAGTTCTCTAATCTCGTATTTTGTGTGCAGGTTGTACCTCAATCAAATTTTGGCGCCGTTGCCGGGGAGGGTAAAACGGTTTTTATTGAAATCTGAATTTTTATTGCAAATTTTATAGAACTAAACGAATTTTCTTCTCTGTTGTAGGTTACAGGGCAAGCAAAGCAGAAAAATATTATTGCAGTAACATACAAGTGGCCTTGGGCCTTTGCTCCAAAAAGCAGAGACCAAGGGCCCTCTGAATTGCCGTGTTTCCACGGCAAAACCCGCGGATCCGCGGCAAGGACGAGTTGACTACTAACAGCTTTTTGCAGGGCTGCTTAGTTTATAAATTCTAGTTTGCTGCAACTTTGATTTTTCTTATATGCCATAACATAAGCCTGCTAATAATCAACAGTAAAATATTTGTTGAAAAGATAAAAAATTGATTAGACATTTGCATTTTAGGCACGTGTCTTTTTAATTCCTTTATTTTTACTATTGAAGAGTGCTGGAGCAAGATACGTATGCATTGCATTTAGCATAGGACTCACTTCGTGGTTGTTTATATCGCTTTGAGTGAATCTTACATATCTTGTACACTTGCACAAAATTATTTTAAGGGCACTAACCCATAACAAGATAAGGTGGGGATTTAATCACCCTTCCTTAGCCCAAAAATCAGATTCCAAGCACTCACTAACCCAAGCCTAACTAAAATTGAGTAGACGTTGGCCCTAGGGACATCTCAGACTCAATTAGGAGATTATCCTAAGGGGGAAAAATGTTGGAATCTAACTCCTGCAAAATCAGTGTCTAGGAAAGGGATTGAGGGCCGAAAGCCCGAAGGTTGGTGGTTATTTAATTAAGGAACGTCTTTGACGGAAAACCTCCCACCAACCTTGCCCTGACCTGGCTGATTAGCTTGTGGTTAAAGTCTACATTAGACCCCCCGTGGACAGTCTAACTAGTTAGGAGTCGTCTAGGTCTAGGTCTACCCTAACTTAGGTTAGAATTTTTTCTTTCTTGTTTGTTTATTTGTTTGTTTTTCTTTCTTTTTGTTTGTATTCCATTGTGTGATATGGCTTATAATAATAATTTTTCCAACTATAATAATAATCCATATTACACATCAAACTCTTTTCGGATATTACCAACCCGGCATATCATGACTTTAACCAACCTAGTGTGCCGGATTGGTCTTATCCGAATCCATATAACCCATGTCCCCCATCGTATGACTATAATTTCCATAACGATTTCAACTCTTCACAGAGTCAGTGGGGATTCACTTACCCCGAGTCCAATTTTCAACCACAGTGTCCTCCTTCTCCACCTAGTCCACACTATTTTCAAGAGTCATACTCAGTTCCACCAGTCCAAAATAGAAAACCATCAATTTTGGAACGGAGTATGCGTGAGTCCAAACAACAATCACAAAATCTGATGGACTCACAATTTCAATACCACTTCCAAAACAACTCTTCATCTTTTCAACAAGACAATGAACCCATCAACTATGAAAAGATGCTAGAAGCCATGACTCATGCTCAAAATGCTAGAAATCGTGACATAGATATGATGGTCGAATCCCTACGTTCCACCGTCCTGATGTCACTTACCATTCTGTTAGAGCCGAAGAGTCATGTAGTTTTGGAAATCAAAATTCTATTTCAGAACAACCATTTAAACTTGCCCAAACTCCAAATTTTGAAAAAGATATTGATAGTTTGGCTAGTTTTCCTTTTCCTGAAATAGAACTTGAAAATAAATATGATCCTGAACCCCAAATTAGTGATTCAATTCTATTTCCTGATTCGATTATGACTTTGGTATCTTCACCTGACTTCAATCTTTTCCCGGAGTCAACATTGGATCCTGTACCAATTCATAAAGAAATTGAATACCCATATTTGAGGATCATGTTGAACTTGACCAACTTTACAATTTTGAAAATCCCATGGATAAATTGGCAAGTTCTCCAATTTTTGATATTGAACTCAATGAGATATGTGACCTAGATTCTCAAATCTATGATCCAGTTCAACTTTCTGAATCAATCTTGACTCCCGTTTTGTTACCAAACTCGAGTAATATTTTAGAGTCAGTTTTGATTCCTCCACCTATCATTCCTGAACTGGAATCACCCATATTATGTCATGTTCCATTGTTGGAAAATACATGTGGACTGGAGTTTCAACTTCTTGACTTGGACCCAATTTCTGAACCTATTTCGACTCTTGAACCTTTACTTGACTTAAGTTACCTTCCTGAGTCGGTATTAGTTCCTGTACTTCCTGAGTCCAAGTCAATCATTCTATCATTTCATACTCCTTTCTGGGACGAGGTGGTTGACAAATTTGACTCCGAAATCAATTATGGAATATAGAAATTAGATGATATTTAATAAAGATCCTTTATGGATACATCTTTTTAGTGGGTTATAGTAAAGTAATTTCTGGTGGGTTCCTCCGAGACCCAAGAAAAGTTGATTGGGCCATGTTTCGTGGACCAATCAGACCACCACCGGAACCACCACCTTAAGGTAACCTTTTCCTTCCCTTTCGTCTTTTTCATGCATATATGCATTAATTCATACATTGAGGACAATGCATGAGATAGGTGTGGGGGAGGGTCTAACATAACTTTTCTTTTTCTTTAAAAAAAAAAATTAACACTTTTCTTTACTTTAAAAAAAACTTTTTGAAAAATAGAAACAATATTTTGACTTATTTTTGTAAGAAATTAAGTTAATTTTAAGGAATAGGAAAATCCAATTTAGGATTTCTTATACTTGGTCAAAATAAGATTATTTGTTTGATTTTTAGAGTTAGGAAGATAATTTGTCAAAGTAATTTAGTCTTGATCTTTACCTTGATGAAATATGCACACTTCATACACTTACACACTTAGGGTTCAAAAACAAAGATTCTTATGCCTTATAAAAAACATATATATATAAACAAATCTAATTATTGATTAGCTAGGTGCTTTGGCCTAAGAAAGCCTTAGTATTTATGCAAAAGATAATTAGATGAGTTTGAAAAAAAAAGAAAAAAAAAAAAAAAAAAAAAAAAACAAAACAAGTCTAATTATTGATTAGCTAGGTGCTTTGGCCTAAGCAAGCATTAGTATTTATGCGAAAGATGATTAGATAAGTTTGAAAAGAAAAATCCTCTGATTAAGCTGGGTATTAGTGCCTAATAAAGCATAAGTATTCACGCCTAAAAGAGGTTCATATAATAAAATTCTTAGTTTTGTGGCCTTATTTGCTCGAGTCCTTAAGTCCTAGGGGTGTCTTCTCACCTGGTGCCCCCTAAGACCGTCTGGTTTGGGAGTCATCGATTAAAGGCTCGTTACATGGGCAGATTAGAAAGCCTAATAAAACTAAGGAATAATACCACAAATATATATATATATATATATATATATATATATATATATATATATATATATATATATATATAAGGCATAAGAGTTAGAGTTAATGAACCCTTAGTCAAAATTTTCACATTCACAAGGTGCATATGACTTAGGGTAAAGTAATAGACTAGATGAGAAGCACAATTTGACTCATTACTTTGATTGATAACAAATTTTTGAATAGAGACTAAGTTTAGGAATGAAAAATTCGGCTTTCCTATAACTTATAGATTGCTTAGATCTTACAATTATATTTCAAATATTTTTCTCTTTCAAAATACTTTTCGAAAATACTAACTCTTTATTTCTCTTTCTTTATGGATTTTGTGGGTGCAATTCGCTGAAAACCCTCACGAGACAAAACTCGTCCTCTAGGGGGAACCTAGAGGTTTAACGGCTTGTTGCACATGCTCAGTGCAATCGCGCGACCTGCGAAAGTGGTCTAATAATCCTTAGTATAATTTAGTTGTTTTGCTCGAGGACGAGCAAAAGATAGGTATGGGGGTGTGATTGGTTGCTAAATGTTGCATATTTAATGTTACATTTTCATACTTATTTTAGAATAAAAGCCTGCATTGTCCTAATTATTTGTTTAATTTATTTGCAGGCCCAATCCTTAAGGAGATGAAGAGAAATGAGCCCAAAAGCCCACCAGAATTTTGAATTAAATCAGAATAAATTCGCACACACAAAATCATGGCAAAATCAAGAGGTTGAAATCGGTTAAGAAGAATCCTCTCAGGATCGATCGGTTAAAGCCAAGAATCCAAGGCCATTTCTTCAAAATCTCGGAGCCAAACTGCAAAACCAACTCCAGATAAAGTCTGAGGGAGAAACCGGGGAGACCCACCAACAGGGTGTGGCCACCTGGCCACACCCTGGCTGCAGAAACGCGGCTTTTGCCGTGTTTCTGCGGCAATCTTGGGGAGTTAGGAGGAGCGTTTGCTCCCCCGACCTCCCCGGGATCTTGGTGGTTGGGTATTTCCCTATAAAAGGCCATTATCTGCGCTGAAAATTGGACGTGAATGCAGAGTTAGGATTTTAGACTAGTTTTCCATTTCTTAGTTTAGGTTTTTGTTTTTTCCTTTTTATGTAATTGTAATTTTCATTTATGTAATTCAGAGGAGATCGACTTTCATCGAAGAACAAGAATGAAGCTTGAGCTATAGTGACAATGATGTAAAGTTTTCTTTCTTTTCTTTGATTGTTATGAAATCGAATCGAGGTTTTTTATGTGTATGTACTTCTATTTAGTCTTCTTCTTCTTCTTTTCTATTTTACTTTTCTTTTTCGTACAATCGTCTTCCAAGTGAGTCTAAAAGCATCGAAAGAGCCTTGCCATTGCGAGTGCCACCGATAGCTCATGACGATGGAATAGAGTCTCTCTCTGATCATTTCATTCTTGAAGTAGTCTTGATGATGTAATGTGGACGAAGACCAATACTCAAATCTTATGGGCTATGCGCTGAATGCCTCCACTTCAAGGTAAAATCATCGCTGAAGACTCAAGGTAAGCTTTTGACGAAAAGAAGGTAAGCAATTGTTTTTATTTCTTTTCTTTTTCATTTCTGTAAATTAAATCACTACATCTTCCAACTCTATCATCTCCACTTCATTGTACTTAGTCGCTTTTCATCGTTTTATGATTTGCCACCTTCTTCATCTTCCATTTTCTTTTAACTTTAAGATAACTTTCTTTTTCATTTTCATAACTAAAAACAGAGAAGAACCTTCGTTTTATTTTCTTAAAAGATTTCAATAAAGAACTGTAACGCTTCCATCGCAAACCCTCCTTGTGGATCACGACCCGCATAGCCACTTGCTATAGCGGAAGAATTGAGCACTTGCACATTTCTTTTCTTAAGTTCTCTAATCTCGTATTTTGTGTGCAGGTTGTACCTCAATCAAATTTTGGCGCCGTTGCCGGGGAGGGTAAAACGGTTTTTATTGAAATCTGAATTTTTATTGCAAATTTTATAGAACTAAACGAATTTTCTTCTCTGTTGCAGGTTACAGGGCAAGCAAAGCAGAAAAATATTATTGCAGTAACATACAAGTGGCCTTGGGCCTTTGCTCCAAAAAGCAGAGACCAAGGGCCCTCTGAATTGCCGTGTTTCCACGGCAAAACCCGCGGATCCGCGGCAAGGACGAGTTGACTACTAACAGCTTTTTGCAGGGCTGCTTAGTTTATAAATTCTAGTTTGCTGCAACTTTGATTTTTCTTATATGCCATAACATAAGCCTGCTAATAATCAACAGTAAAATATTTGTTGAAAAGATAAAAATTGATTAGACATTTGCATTTTAGGCACGTGTCTTTTTAATTCCTTTATTTTTTACTATTGAAGAGTGCTGGAGCAAGGTACGTATGCATTGCATTTAGCATAGGACTCACTTCGTGGTTGTTTATATCGCTTTGAGTGAATCTTACATATCTTGTACACTTGCACAAAATTATTTTAAGGGCACTAACCCATAACAAGATAAGGTGGGGATTTAATCACCCTTCCTTAGCCTAAAAATCAGATTCCAAGCAATCACTAACCCAAGCCTAACTAAAATTGAGTAGACGTTGGCCCTAGGGACATCTCGGACTCAATTAGGAGATTATCCTAAGGGGGAAAAATGTTGGAATCTAACGCCTGCAAAATCAGTGTCTAGGAAAGGGATTGAGGGCCGAAAGCCCGAAGGTTGGTGGTTATTTAATTAAGGAACGTCTTTGACGGAAAACCTCCCACCAACCTTGCCCTGACCTGGCTGATTAGCTTGTGGTTAAAGTCTACATTAGACCCCCCGTGGACAGTCTAACCAGTTAGGAGTCGTCTAGGTCTAGGTCTACCCTAACTTAGGTTAGAATTTTTTCTTTCTTGTTTGTTTATTTGTTTGTTTTTCTTTCTTTTTGTTTGTATTCCATTGTGTGATATGGCTTATAATAATAATTTTTCCAACTATAATAATAATCCATATTACACATCAAACTCTTTTTCGGATATTACCAACCCGGCATATCATGACTTTAACCAACCTAGTGTGCCGGATTGGTCTTATCCGAATCCATATAACCCATGTCCCCCATCGTATGACTATAATTTCCATAACGATTTCAACTCTTCACAGAGTCAGTGGGGATTCACCTACCCCGAGTCCAATTTTCAACCACAGTGTCCTCCTTCTCCACCTAGTCCACACTATTTTCAAGAGTCATACTCAGTTCCACCAGTCCAAAATAGAAAACCATCAATTTTGGAACGGAGTATGCGTGAGTCCAAACAACAATCACAAAATCTGATGGACTCACAATTTCAATACCACTTCCAAAACAACTCTTCATCTTTTCAACAAGACAATGAACCCATCAACTATGAAAAGATGCTAGAAGCCATGACTCATGCTCAAAATGCTAGAAATCGTGACATAGAAATTATTTTATTTTTCAAAGCAACATTCTCTTTTAAAACAAAATCAATTTTTGAAGACAAGTTTTCATTTTTCTTCAAAATTGTTTCACAATCATTTTTATTTTTCAAAAATTTATTTTCTTTTAATGCAAGATTTAGTTGAGATCTCAATGAATCCCTTTCATTATAGTCCTCAACCTTCTCTTGCAAAACCTTGTCAAGTCTAGAATGCAAACTTTTATTTTCTTTTTCAATTTCTAGACTTTTTTTTTTCAAAATCTTATATTTTTCAAATAATTTTTCACACACAATAGATAGTTCTTCATTCAAAGCATGGGCATCAACATAATCATTTGAAGAACTAGCATCATCATTATCATCTAAGTGGGTTTCCGAGTGTACCTCAAGGGAGTCATTCCCTTGGACCGTATAACATTGTTGTGGCTCGGATTCATCTCCACTAGATTCCTCTTCTTGTTGGATTGACATTTGAAGCTCGGAGGTGGTGGTGGTTGTCAACTTGTTCCACACTGCAAAGGCGGAATCAAGGTTAGAAACATGCATAAGATATTCTTTAGGTAGCGTGCTTCTAATGGCCTCAAGGGCTTGTGCATTGGCCCCTATATGCTTGCTATCACTAAGGTAGGATTCCTTGGTAATGGCAAGGTGAACCTTATATCCTAGGGTTTGTAAATAAACGGACATCCTAATCTTCCAAACAATGATGTTGGAAGGGTCAAACATAGGTGGGGTCATGAAGTCCATGGATGCAAACTAAATGTGTGCAAACAAGCAAATGCAAATGATAGATTAGCAAACAAGGATTTCACTCCTAGGATGTTAAGCCTAAGTATCAGGAGCGTAGGCTCTGATACCAATTGAAATCACCTAGAGGGGGGTGAATAGGTGATAAAGCTAATCTAGAAACTAAATGCAGAAGCTAAAATAAATTTTGCAACACACTTAATACAACCAACAAGTGTAGCCGAATTTTCCGTGAAGGGCTCTGGACTAACTCCTCTTGATTCCCCTAGATAAGAGTTGAGGTGCTTTATGAAGCTCTTGTGGTTAAGTACAAGTGATGCACACACTCAAGCAAGCCAAGCATATAAGGATGATCAATATGAAATAATGCAAGGCACAAATGCAAGCAATAAAATATAAATGAATGAATGATGCTTTGCACAAAAACAAATAAAGAGAGAGGGTAAAGAGACAATGGATCAAATGCAAACACAAAGATATGTTTCGAGGTACGAGCCCCTAGCTCTACGTCCCCGCCTTCACTGAGAAGGATTTCTAATCCACTATCTTATCCACCGAGGACTCCCACCGAGGGAAGCTCCACCGAGGAGGATTTGTACAATAAGGGAGTACCGAACTCCTCTCTCAAACACCGCCTCACAACCGAGGGGTAGGCCCGTAGCCAAACAATAACCAACACCTCTACCGAAGAGGGTTACAAACCAAACTCCACCTCTCACTAGAGGGAGCAAACCACAAGCCTCAACCTCTACCAAAGAGGGAGCAAACCAATCACCCGATCAACCTCTACCAAAGAGGGATACAACAAAAGCAAGGGTGTTTACAACTTGGAGGCTTAATCAACCTCAAACAATCTCTTTTCCCACAAATAAAAGATCCTATAGAATAGGATAGATGATATAGCTCAAGTGGAAAAACTAGGTGTTTGGAAAACAAAACTCAAAGAAATAATCTTGGGAAAACTCTTGAAGATAATAGAAATGAAGAACAAACACAAATCTCCCAAAATACAATTTTCTTTGATTTTTCCAAAAAACCTAAAACAAATAAGATAATTCTTTTTGGGCACAAAACTCTTTTGAAAACTTGTTTAAAACAGTAGAGAATGTCTGGAAATTTTGGCTCTAAAATTCTTATCCAAAACCCTAAAGAGATGGGGTTTTTATAGCCCAAACAGAAAACTAGCCGTTAGGCTGATCGTCAGCCTGACAAGCTGACGGTCGACCGGCCGGTCGACCGCCAAAGAAAAATATGACCGTTGGGGCAAACCGGTCGACCGCCAAGATACAGAGAGCAAAGCTCTCTGGTCCGGTTGACCGCCCGGTCGACCGGCCCACTGTGCTGCCAGACGTGCACAACTTTGTGCACGTCGGTCGACCGCACGGTCGACCGGCCCTTGGTGCGGTCGACCGTGCGGCCGACCGACCTGGCCTGTCAGCCAGTTCTGGGTCAGAAACTGGGTCAGAAAAACATGTTAAAAATATTTTAATAAATCTTATAAAATATATAAAAATCCCCAAAAATAGTTTTTAACATTTTGCATTGATATATAAACATGTGATAAAAGTTTCAACTCAAATATCAAGCAATTTGAACTATTTTTGTGTCTTATCATTTTTATCAAAATCAAAACTTGTATTTTATCAAACTTGGATTTTTCAATACATGAATAGGAAAGTCAAATAAGTTTGTTTAAAAGTTAAGCTTGCATGTATAGAATGAATCTACTATACATAAACCAATTTAAACTTGTTTTGATCAACTATTCATGAAAAACAAATATTGGTTAAACCAAAACCGAAAAAAAACCAATATCCAAACATAAAACGTGTGAGTGTTGTGCACTTGAGCATATCAACTATTCTAAGCTTTACAAATGGATCAAACACACTAAACTATGGATACCTAAGTCTTCTTGATGATCTTCATCTTCAAGTCGACCCGATCCAAAAACGCCGTCATCCACGAGCTAGGATATGTATGATCTTGATGCTCGGGCCCTGGAATCACCAAGTGAAAGCTTCCAAACTCTTCTTTTGAAGCAATCACCAACTAATATCTTTTTACATGGTCTGAAACTAAAATCATAAGATTATTAGTAAACATAACTACATGAGTTAATCATCATCAAAACTAGAGAGGAAGGCCTCCGGGCCAACATGGGTGTGGCCACTTGGCCACACCAGGGCCGCGAAAACGCGGCCCTTGCCGCATTTTCGCGGCCAAACCAATTCCGTTGGGGGAGCGTTTGCTCCCCCAATCTTCCCGGGGTCCTATCCTTTAGGTTTTTGCCTATAAAAACTGGTTTCAGCAGGGAAAAATGCAGCGAAGACTAGGATTAAGTTTTGCATTTATTTTCTTAGGATTTAGGCTCTTTGTTAGCTAGAACGAAAGTTGTAATCTTACTTTTTAATTTGTAGTCCAGTATCAAAATTTGTGAGAGAGAGGACTGAGAGCTTGTACTTGAAGGTTGAAGTGACAACAATACAAAAGTCGAGCCAAGTTTCCTTCTACTTGCAGTACGGTATGTTTTGCTTAATGTTTATGTTTTCTTCGTTGTTTTCTATGGATCACTAAACGTTTTTCTGGGCTAGCTATCATCACTCTCTCTTGTTCTTCTTCTCTTCTATTTTTAAAAGAAATAGTCCCGTTGACTCATATGCATGCCTCACTTAAAAGCCTTTCTTTTTGAAAGTGTTCTTGAAGGCACATGAGGATGGGTATGGATAGTTGACTTCACAATTCTTTCATGAACATCTCTTGAATCATTTTTAATTCATTCTTGCTTCTTCGTGCTTGATGTTTTAATATTTGATTCTAACGATTTCTTGAAGAAAAAGACTCAACTCTTTTAACATCTTATGTGCTTTACTCAAAGCTTTCTAAAAAAATCAACTTTAAGTTTTGCAAATGATAACTTGAGGGACTTAACATTTTAAGAGAAGAATGAACAATTGAGTAGTGAGATAGTGAGCCCAGACCTTCTTCATTATTACATACAACAAAACAATTTCCAAGCTTTCTAAATCACCTTCTCCAAAACCTTTCTAAAAGTTGCAATTTTTCTTTCATTCATCTCTTTCTTTCCATCCTCTTTTTCATAAAAAAAACGAATACAACTCCTTGTTTCTAAACGATTCACCGAAAAGCTTCCATCGCATCCCTCCTTGTGGACACGACCCGTTAGCCACAAGCTACACGTTATATTCTTAACTCATTGATTGTTTCTTTTTTTTAGCAATTAATTTTTGGCGCCGTTGTCGGGGAGGGAACGGTGTAGTTGTTTTAACAAGTTTTGTGTATTATTTCAGGGACTTGAAGATCAAGATTTAGCAATCAAGCTTTGTCAAGAAGACTTGCAAATTCTGTGCCCCTACTCTCGAAAGTAGGAAACAGAATTTCAAGAAATTGCTTTGCAAAATCTGAAAAAATTCATTGGACTACTAAAAACTCTTTTTTGCAGGACATATTGCTCGCAAAAATTTCAGTTTTTATATGTCATATTAGTGCTATTTCTGCTATCCAACATCCCTGTTTTAAGTAAATAGTAAAACACTTGTTGCAAAGTTAAAAAATTGATTAGACATTTGCATTCTAGGCATGAGTCTTTTCAATTCCTTTACTTTACTGTTGAAGAGTGCTGGAGCAAGGTACGTACGCATTGCATTCAGAATAGGACTCATTTCTTGGTTGATTTATATCGCTTTGAGTGAATCTTATTTTTATTGTACACTTGCACAAATTGATTCAAAGGGCAACACCCAACAACAAGATAAGGTGGGGATTTAATCACCCTTCCTTGGCCCAAAAATCAGACTCCAAGCACTCACAAACCTAAGCCTAAGTAAAATCTGATAGACGTTAGCCTTATGGACATCTCGAACTCACTAGGAGATTATCCTAAAGAGGGAAGGTGTTGGAAATTGACTACTGTCAAATCAGTGTCTAGGAAGGGGATTGAGGACCGAAAGCCCGAAGATTGGTGGTTACTTAATTAAAGAACGTCTTTGACGGAAAACCTCCCACCAATCTTGCCCTGACCTGGCTGATTAGCTTATGGTCAAAGTCTACATTCTACCTCTTGTGGACAATCAACCAGTTAGGAGTTGTCTAGGTCGAGGTTACCTTAGACTAGGCTTGGTTGATTTCTATTGTTAACTGTTGTTTGAACTTGTTGTGATTGTGATTGTGTTTGTGTATGCAAGTGTGGTCGAGAGACCCTAATTCATCTAGGTTGACTAGAAACACATCACCACCCAAGTTTGAACCAAGACCAGATCCGGTAATGGCTCAATCAACATCACTGCAGGATAGGTTCTACCCCATTAGGACCTCACTTCCATCTTGCATTTCACTTCCATTGGTTGGTGAATACAATTTCGAGCTCAAGCCTCAATTCATCAACACACTCCCCAAGTTTCATGGTCTAGAGTCCGAAGATGCCTACTTCTTCATAAGAGAATTTGAGGAAGTATGTCTAATGATAAAAATCCCACACCTTGTAGATGATGCTATTAGGTTGAGATTTATCCCTTTCGCACTTAAGGACCTAGCAAAAAAGTGTCTCTACAGCTTAGCAGCCGGTTCCATCACATCCTGGGATGGTTTCATCAAGGTTTTCTTGAAGAAATTCTATCCTATCCATAAAACGCTCTCATTAGGAAGACGATCATGCAATTTAAGTAAGAACCCAGTGAACCGTTCTGGAGGTACTTTGAACGCTTTAAGGACCTCCTTGTCCAATGTCTACACCATGGAATAGAGAAATGGCGACAATGCCAAATTCTCTATGACGGTTTAGACTATTCCACCAAAACCCTCTTAGAAAGTATGTGCCAAGGGGGTTTCTTGCAGAAAGATGAAGATGAAGGATGAGATTTGTATGAAAATTTGGCTGAGAAAACCATCCAATGGGAATCTGCTAGTGAGACCTCTAGGAATCCTAACTCCATCTCTTCAAAAGGAGGTCTCCATTCCATCGAATCGTCCATCGCTAATGAGGCTAAGTTAGCTAATCTGGCTAGAAGACTGGAAGCTCTAGAAACGAAAGAACCAAGTCCAGTCAATCAAGTCAGCCCAAACCAATTTCCACCCCCGGGCTGCACTTACTGTCAAGCCATGAATCATGTGTTCGAGGAGTGCCCAGTGTTTCAGGCTCAGCAACCCTACCACGAACCGATGAATGCGGCCGTTTCAAGGCCGAACAATAATCCTTACGCACTAACGTACAATCCCGACTGGAGAAATCACCATAATTTCTCATGGAGCCAAAACAACAATGACCATTCACGATCCAATCATGCTAGCCACTTCCATCATGGTAATAATTCTTCCAATCATCAACCCAACTTCTCCAATTTCCATAATAATTCTCCCAATCATCCACCCAACTTTTTGAATTATCAACAAAACTTTCCCAACCAAGCTCAACAATTCTCCTTCCAGAATCCTCAATTAGAAAGGAGAATGACTGACTTTGAAAGAAACATTGAGAGATATATGAAAAACCAAGATTCTCTCATGCAAACGATCCAGAGGTTAGAGGTTCAAATGAGTCAACTAGCCAACCCACAGAATGAGAGACAAAAGGGTACCCTGTCTAGTCAGCCAGTCACCAATCCGAGGAATTCCCAACAAGCTCATTTGGCTAAGGATCCTTCATTCAATCAATGTAATGCTGTTCATACATTGAGGTCAGGAAAGAGAGTTGATAACCAAGTGTCAACACCAATCAATCCCATGCAGCACAACCACAATCAAGCTTCCACTTCATCTAATCCAATTTCTTTCAATTCTGACGAATCTGAAAAAGACAAGTCAGCCAGTCAGGTGCACCAGCCTATAGTACCATTTCCTAATAGGCTGAAAAATAACAAGAAAAATCCTCACATGGACAAGATAATCGAGATATTTAACCAAGTGAAGATAAATGTGCCACTTCTTGATGCCATCCAACAAGTTCCTTCCTATGCCAAGTTTCTTAAGGACATATGCACCAAGAAGAGAAAGACTAATGCTCCAAAAAAGGTCTTCTTAGCCACTAACATTAGTGAGCTATTATCAGGTCCTATCCTTGTTAAGTACAAGGATCTAGGTAGTCCCACCATTGCCTGCACAATAGGACAAGCCGAGATTAGTCGTGCGCTTCTTGACTTGGGGGCAAGTATCAACTTGCTACCATTCTCTGTTTATCAACAACTCGGGTTGGGTGACCTTAGTCCAACTCGAGTCACCATCCAACTGGCTGACCATTCTGTTAAAGTTCCAAAAGGGGAGATTAATGATGTCCTGATCCGGGTAGGAGAGTTCATATACCCTGTTGATTTCATAGTTCTGGAGACACAACCTGTGTCTAACTCTAATCGTAAGGCTCAAACTCCTGTTATCCTAGGTCGACCATTCCTTGCTACTGCTAATGCCATCATTAATTGTAGGAATGGGTCTATGAGGTTAACCTTTGGGGATATGACTAGAGAAGTCAATGTCTTCAATCAAGGAAAACAACCTCGCGATATCGAGGACCAAACATTTGAAGTCAACCTAATTGAGAACTTGACAAGTGAACACGGGGAAGAATTGGAATCACAAATGGAGAGTAACTTCGGGTTAGAGTCTGACGACTTTAATCTTGATCAGGTGGTAGATTCTGTCATGAATTGGGCTTCAAACCCTATTTCACCAACAATGGAGCCAACAAATTTGACTAGTTCTTCTAGTGAGCCTTCCTCTTCCTTAGAATTGAAAGCCCTACCTGCGCATCTCAAGTATGCCTATCTAGGCGAACAAGAGACCTTTCCCGTCATCATTGCCTCCCATTTAAATGACGGAGAAGAAGAAGATCTAAAAGTTATTCTAAGAAAACATAGGGAAGCAATTGGGTGGCTATGACTGATATCAAGGGATTAAGGGCCTGTTTGGTTATCGTAACTGGCCGTAATTCGTAAGTGATAATTGGTAAAGTCTTTTATAGTTGTAAATGAGTTACATGCATGTAAGTTTTATGGTGTTTGGTTGGTAATATAGAGTTGTAAGTGGAAAAGTGTATTGCATTTTACGGTGTTTGGTTGTCGTAATGTGTAAATCGTAAGTGAAAAAGTTGATCACAAATTAACTATTTGGTAATTTAAAAAGTTTTAATATTACAAATAAATATTAAAAATGCTAAATATTAAAAAAATTTAATATTAACATAAAAAAATAATACAAATTTGCATGACCACAAAATTAACTGTAACTGAGCTGTAAGTGAGTTGTAATTGGGTTGCAAGTGAGTGGTAATTGAGTTGTGTAAGTCTTTACGAATTACGGTGCAAACAAACGCCTTAGTCATAAATGAGTTGTAAGTCATTTACAAATTACGAACTTTTACGCGAAACAGACGGCCCCTAAGTCCAACTATCGTTCAACACCGCATTCATCTCAATGAAGACGCCACACCCAAAAGAGACCCGCAGCGTAGGTTAAACCCTATAATGCAAGAGGCTGTTCATGCTGAAATCATAAAACTCTTAGACAATGGGATAATTTATCCCATTTCTGATAGCCAATGGGTCAGTCCTGTCCACGCGGTTCCGAAGAAATCCGGTTTCACCGTAGTGGAAAACGAGAACAAAGAGTTGGTTCAAACTCGACTTCCCACGAAGATCCGAGTTTGCATCAACTATAGGAAACTGAATGCTGCAACTCGTAAGGACCATTTTCCACTTCCATTCATTGATCAAATGCTTGAACGTTTGGCGGGTTACGAGTATTACTGTTTCTTGGACGGTTACTCGGGCTATAACCAGATCCCTATCGCTCCTGAGAACCAAGAAAAGACTACGTTCACATATCCATTTGGGACATTTGCTTATCGTCGAATGCCCTTCGGCTTATGCAATGCCCCAGCAACGTTTCAACGTTGCATGTTGAGTCTTTTCTCTGATATGGTAGAACGCTTTTAGAAATCTTCATGGATGATTTCTCCATCTACGGAGATTCATTCACTCAATGTCTCCACCATCTAGAATTAGTCCTCCAACGTTGTGCTGAGAAAAATCTGACACTGAACTGGGAGAAATGTCACTTCATGGTAAAACATGGAATTGTCTTGGGTCATGAAATCTCCAAGAAAGGAATTGAAGTGGATAGAGCCAAAATCGAGGTAATTGCTAAGCTTCCCATGCCCAAATGCGTTATGGACATTAGATCCTTCTTAGGACACGCTAGTTTTTACCGACGATTTATCAAGGATTTTAGCAAAATTGCTAGGCCCTTGACTAATCTGTTAGCTAAGGATGTGTCCTTCACTTTCGATGTTGAATGCATAAATTCTTGAGAGAAGCTTAAGAGTGAGCTTATTTCTGCACCAATCATATCTGCACCGGATTGGTTTAAGCCGTTTGAGATCATGTGCGATGCTTCTGATTTTTCTATAGGCGTTGTCCTAAGACAACGCATTGATAACAAGCAGCATGTGATCTACTACTCTAGTAGGACTCTCAACGATGCTCAAATGAACTACACTACAACCGAGAAGGAATTCTTGGCAGTAGTGTTTGCCTTAGAGAAGTTTCGTCCCTACCTACTAAGGTCCAAACTACCGTTTTCACCGATCATTCTGCGCTTAGGTACCTCATGATGAAGAAGGATGCCAAGGCCCGACTCATTCGTTGGATCCTCCTCTTCAAGAATTCGATCTTGAGATTCGAGATAAGAAAGGCGTAGAAAATATTGTTGCTGACCACCTCTCACGGATCCCTAATTCTCCATGCAACGAATTACCCATAATTGAGGATTTTCCTAATGGACATCTCTTAGCTGTCTCTAGGGAACCTTGGTTTGCTGATATAGTGAATTACTTAGTCACAAACCAAACTCCGTCTCATTGGTCCAAAAATGATGTTTACCGGTTCTTATCCCAAGTCCAGTATTTTTTTGGGAGGAACCGTATCTTTTCAAGTACTGTTCTGACCAAATTATTAGGAGATGCATTCCCGATGAGGAGGTCAAGAGTGTTCTATCTTTCTGTCACGAACTTGCATGCGGTGGACACTTTGGTCTCCACAAGACTGCTGAAAAGGTGCTACAAAGTAGGTTCTATTGGCCCACTCTGTTCAAGGATGCTTATGAATTTTGCAAAACGTGCCCTAGATGCCAAATGGTAGGAAGGATTTCAAACCGACATATGATGCCCCTAAACCCAATTCTAGAAATAGAACTCTTTGATGTTTGGGGCATCGACTTTATGGGTCCATTTCCTAATTCATTTGGAAACCAATACATATTGGTTGCTGTGGATTACGTGTCCAAGTGGGTAGAAGCCATTCCTTGTAAAACTAATGATAACAAATTTGTCATAAAGTTTTGAAAGAGAACATTTTTTCCCGCTTCGGAACCCCTCGTGCTATCATCAGTGATAATGGCACTCACTTTTGCAATAGATCTTTTGAAGCCCTTATGCGAAAGTATGCCATAACTCACAAATTATCCACATCTTATCATCCTCAAACCAGTAGGCAAGTTGAGGTTTCAAATAGACAAGTAAAACTTATATTGGAGAAAACTGTGAACTAAAACCGGAAGGATTGGTCCATCAAACTTGCAGATGCTCTATGGGCCTACAGGACCGCCTTCAAGACGATTCTAGGAATGTCTCCCTATAGGTTAGTCTATGGCAAACCTTGTCACTTGCCCGTTGAGTTAGAGCACCGAGCCTTATGGGCCATCAAGCAATTGAATTTCGACTTGACTAAGGCGGTGATCTTCGGAAATTACAAATTTCCGAATTGGAGGAGTTGAGAAATGAAGCCTATGAAAATGCTAGGATCACTAAAGAGAGAGTCAAGATTTTTCATGACAAGAACATCGTAAGAAAAACCTTTGTCCCCGGACAAAAAGTCCTACTCTATAATTCTAGGATTCATCTTTTTCCAGGAAAATTGAAATCGAGATGGACTGGGCCATTCGTTGTAAAAACCGTGTTTCCACACGGTGCAGTTGAGATCCGTGACCCCAAGAATGGAAATGCCTTTAAGATAAATGGTCAACGCCTTAAATCTTTCTTGGAATTGGTGCCGGTAGATGAAACGGTAATGGGTCTTTTTGACCCAGTGTATCGGTAACTTTCCTCCTTTCCATTTTATTTCATACACTTATACATTTCTTTCATACATTGGGGACAATGCATGAGATAAGTGTGGGGGAGGGTTCTAACATGACTGATAAAAAAAAAACTTTTTGAAAAGGGTAGACAATATTTTGATAAATTTTTTATAAGAATTTAAGTCAATTTTAAGGAATAGGAGAATCATAATTAGGATTTCTTACACTTGGTCAAAATAAGATAACTTGTTTGAATTTTAGGGTCAGAAAGAAAATTTGTGAAAGTAATTTAGTCTTGATATTTACCTTGATAACATTTGCACACAAAATACACTTACGCACTTAGGGTTTAAAAACAGACTCTTATGCCTTATAAAAAATATGAAAAAAAAACAAGTCTAATTATTGATTAGCTAGGTGCTTTGGCCTAAGCAAGCTTTAGTATTTATGCAAAAGATAATTAGATGAGTTTGAAAAAAAAAAATGTGTATCCTCTGATTAAGCTGGGTATTTATGCCTCATGAAGCATAAGTATTCACGCCTAAAAGGGGTACATCGTATAAATAAAAACCTTAGTTTCGTGGCCTTATCTGCTCGAGTGTTTAAGTCCTTAGGGGTGTTTTCTCACCTGGTGCCCTAAAACTGTCCGATTTGGGTGTCACCGACTGAATGCTCGTTACATGGGCAGATTAGAAAGCCTAATGAAATTGAGGAATAAATTTCACCAAAAACAAATAAATATAAGGCATAGGAGTTAATGTTGAAGAACCTTTAGTAAACTTCACAGTCACGATGATGCATATGACTCAGGGTAAATTAATAGACTAGATGAGAAGTACAATTTGACTCCTACTTTAATTGATGACATGTTTTTGAATAGAGACTAAGTTTAGGAATGAAAAATTTGATTTGCCTATAACTTATAGATTACTTAAACTCTCACAAATATACTTCAAATATTTTCTCCTTAAAAAAAAATTGCTTTTCGAAAATACTAATTTTTTTCTTTTTGGATTTTGTGGGTGTAATCCGCTGAAAACTCTCACGAGAAAAAACTCGTCCTTTAGGGGTAACCTAGAGATTTAACGGCTTGTTGCACATGCTCAGTGCAATCGAGTGACCTGCGAAAGTGGTCTAATAATTGATTCGAGTTAGTCTGATGTTTTGCTCGAGGCGAGCAAAAGATAAGTGTGGGGGTGTGATTTGTCACATACATTGTATTTATATTGTACTTTATCACACTTGTTAGCTAATAAATGATATTAATAAGTTGTCTTTTTCTTTGCTAAATGTAGGCCCAAATGCTCAACGAAAGAAAGAGAAACAAGCCCAAAAACCCACCAAATTCTGAATTAATTTAGAATAAATTCGAAGTGAAGAAATCAGGGCTAAATCTTGGCATATCAAGAGGTTGAGAAAAATCCTCCCTGAATCGAGCGTTTAAAGCCACAGAATCAAGGCTGTTTCGTCAACAGTTTGGAGCAGAAACCAGAAAACCAGTAGCAGATACGAGCTAAACAGAAAACCAGCAACCTCCTCCCTTTGGGTGTGGCCACTTGGCCACACCAGGGCCTTGCCGCGTTTCTGCGGCCAAACCAATTCTGTTGGGGGAGCGTTTGCTCCCCCAATCTTCCTGGGATCCTATCCTTTAGGTTTTTGCCTATAAAAACTGGTTTCAGCAGGGAAAATGTAGCGAAGACTAGGATTAAGTTTTGCATTTATTTTCTTAGGATTTAGGCTCTTTGTTAGCTAGAACGAAAGTTGTAATCTTGCTTTTTAATTTGTAGTCCAGTATCAAAATTTGTGAGAGAGAGGACTGAGAGCTTGTACTTGAAGGTTGAAGTGACAGCAATACAAAAGTCGAGCCAAGTTTCCTTCTACTTGCAGTAGGTATGGTTTGCATAATGTTTATGTTTTCTTCGTTGTTTTCTATGGATCACTAAACGTTTTTCTGGGCTAGCTATCATCACTCTCTTTTGTTCTTCTTCTCTTCTGTTTTTAAAAGAAATAGTCCCGATGACTCATATGCATGCCTCACTTAAAAGCCTTTCTTTTTGAAAGTGTTCTTGAGGGCACATGAGGATGGGTATGGATAGTTGACTTCACAATTCTTTCATGAACATCTCTTGAATCGTTTTTAATTCATTCTTGCTTCTTCACGCTTGATGTTTTAATATTTGATTCTAACGATTTCTTGAAGAAAAAGACTCAACTCTTTTAACATCTTATGTGCTTTACTTAAAGCTTTCTAAAAAATCAACTTCAAGTTTTGCAAATGATAACTTGAGGGACTTAACATTTTAAGAGAAGAATGAACAATTGAGTAGTGAGATAGTGAGCCCAGACCTTCTTCATTATTACATACAACAAAACAATTTCCAAGCTTTCTAAATCACCTTCTCCAAAACCTTTTCTAAAAGTTGCAATTTTTCTTTCATTCATCTCTTTCTTTCCATCCTCTTTTTCATAAAAAAAATGAACACAACTCCTTATTTCTAAACGATTCACCGAAAAGCTTCCATCGCATCCCTCCTTGTGGACACGACCCGTTAGCCACAAGCTACACGATATATTCTTAACTCATTGATTGTTTCTTTATTTTAGCAATCAGAATGCTTTTGCATCCGACGAAAGATGTCTTCATCAGCAACTCCACAATGAGCCATTTCAGGAGTGTTTTCCATATCGGGGAACAAATAATCTCCCCAGCTCTTCAAGCTGCATGAAGTTCCCTTGTTGCTTCCATGCATACTTGAGCAAATGTACAAATGGCACAATAACTCTCGGTAGGTCTCAAACAAGGCGGGCTCCTGCTTCTCCAGAAGTGCTAATTCTGTCTCACACAGGAAGTATTCTTCGTATGGGAAAGATCCCAAGGGCAGAGCAGAGACTTCCCACATCTCAGCAGAGCTATGCCCAGTTTGCCAACAGGGGTGAAGAAAGTCCCTGTAGCCCGGCAATATAACTCGAAGATGGCATAGAAGTTCGCTACGCTCATCTGAATGCCGTAGCAGGTCGCCCTGACGGCCTCATAAAGATTCAGCCTCTCCAGATCCTCCTCGAAATGAGCAAGGACATATAGAGTCAAATCCCTCCACCATGCCTTCGGAGGGTGAATCCACCCTGGGGTCCTGAAATCGATGACTGGGTAGTTCCATGAACTTTAAAGAATTGATTGCCAAAGGTCTGTGCCACCGCAGGATTTTCTCCCATTGGGATGTCTGGCAGTACATTGGTGTAGACCCATTATGCAGCGAGGAGGCCCCATCCTTGTGTAACCGGGTGAGGGAAGTATCAATTTTCCTACGTTAACGGAGTCAGTACTCTGACTCACTTGCCACTGCATCTTTCGAGCCTTCGTCACCATTAGAAGAAAGACAAGAGAAAATGCCGCTTGTTAGAAGAAAGATAGAACTTCTCGCCATCTAATTGAAAATCCACTGCCCCTCTCCGGCTAGCAGCTGGCGATTATGGTCTGGCGCTGCGTCTCCAAACATGAAGCCGGACTTTCGATAGATTCTTCGGTCAGAATCTTCAAGGGGAGCAGTTGTTAAGATGCTCCTCATGGTGCGTTGATCCCCACCATAAATAAGTGTTTCTCGAGCAGGAGAGCTCCACTCGCTGAAAAGCAAAGCCTGCCCTTGGAACTGTAGGCAGACATTGCCGTCTAACCCCCTGACTGTGCCGAAGAGACTGTTCAAAGAACCAGGAGTGTAGTGCACTGTAAGAACAAAGAAAAACTATGATTAGTTCATCAGCCAAACAAGCGCTAAAACAAGAAAGCAAAATTTGACAAGGCATAGCCTCGCTCTCCGAGCGAAGCTAGCCTGATGATAGCTCGCCTCGAAGCCTAGCTTCGCAGCTGCAGCGTAACTCCGCATTCCACACGAAGGCAGGATGCAGGAAAATATCTAAGTGTTAGCTTCGCTCTAGAAGCTTAGTCTCGAACAACAGAATGTAACAAATACCCGGGGGCTAACTTCGTCAGAAGGATATTATGGTCCAAATACTATTTCAGGGGCATCAAGGTCCTTCTCAGTTACATGTCAAAGGACAACTTCGCATCCTGTCATTTAACAGGATGTGAACCGCCCTAAGGATAGCTTCACTTGGAAGCTTAAAGAAGAACTCTTCAGTTCTTGGATTCTGATCAAGAAATCAAAGAAAATTCAAGGAATTGAACACCCTAAAATCATAAGACCATGATTGATCGTCCTGGATTCATTTAAAGACAGCCAGAAATCGGCTTTAAGAGAGAGATGAAAATCTCTGATCAAAAGGGAAAAATTCCTACCAGCGATTGGTCGTTCGATGACCGGAGGAGGAGAAGGACCCTCCGTTGCAGAGGTTACGACTTCTTTTCCGCTCGTCTCTTGGGAGCCATTGAAGAACTGTGGAAGTTCTTGAACTCTTGAACGAAGAAGAAGAAAAAGAAGAAGAGTCAAATGCTCTGAAAAATTCAAAGAGAAGTGATGACTTTCTCTCTCAGCCCGATTGGGCTTTATAGGCCAATGATTGCCTGAAACGACGCCTCGAAAAGAGCACAGGCTGTCGTTTTAAATTAATTTGAAACGACGCCTAAAGCGCCTTCCCGAGAAGCGCTGGTTCAACCCCACTAAGGGCTAACTCCGCCACAAGTCAAGTGCTGACTTAGCGCGACATATCGATAATTTCGCCAAAAAGCTGCCTTAGCTCCACTAAAAGCATAGTCCGAACTTCGCAGAAAATTCATGCTAGCTTCGCTAGAAGCTCGTTCATGATTCAGAAAGGATTTTGTCTTTAACTTTGTATGAAGTCTAGCTCCACCGGACCAATTCAAAGTGAAGGATGAGCAGAAACTAAACTTTTATTGATTTAAAAGGGAAGGTAAATTGATACTATTACATCAAGGTTGTGTTTCATATAACAGAATCATTTGCTCAAAAAGGCATACAAGTGGTCCTATATACTTCCAAGCCAAACCAACTGGACACGAAAGGCCTTCCTCCTACACAAGGCCGTAATCCTTCGCATAATGGCAGATGGTGCCACCAGGACAGATGGTGCCACTAGGAAGCTGGATCTTTCTTAAGTTGGCAAAGGAAGTTGGATCTTCCGAAGAACTGATCGCCACCAGCAGGTTGGATCTTCTTTGATGAAAATTGGCAATGGAAGGACCCGAGACCTTATAGGTGACGTCCGCTTTCCCGAAGTAGATCATCTCGGATAAGCGACTACCAGCCTCGCCTCGAAGTGGATCATCTCGGATAAGCGACTGCCAACCTCTTCTGGGAACATCAGCTGCCCCAGTTTGTTCCTCCTGCTTAGGATTAAAGTTTTGACTGGAAAAGCAAGAGGCAACTTTCTGGTCTCTTTCATCAAGTCATAAGATTGGCGAACATAGCTCACTGCAATGCAAACTGAAACAAGTTAGCAGTAAGTCAAAGGAAAAGCTGCAAAAATGCTAAGTCAAATTCTTTAGGGCGAAGCAATTTATATCCGATTCAGTTAAGGATTGATTTCAGTTAAGCAGAGGATAGCCTCGCTTGCACAGTGAAGATGGGCTAGCTCAGCATAAGACAAGTTCTAGCCTCGCCTATATGGCTAAGCCAGACTGACCCTGAGGGACGCAGTCTTAGCCCCACCGATATGGCAAGACTGGCTCAACCTTAGAGAGACTAAGTCCCAAGTTTTGCCTAAATGGCAAACTTAACAAGCATGCAATAATTTTCCTTTGTTCAAAAGATAGCTTCGCTGGGAAGCTGGGCTGAAACCCTTCTCTGCAGATCAGTCCAATACAAACAAAGGACAAGGGAAATCAATCCCTGAGGCAGCTGTTAAAGCTAAATTAAGGGAGTTAAACTTCCTAAAAGTGATCAGTCTATTGGTGAAGTCTCATGATGACTGAGACTTACCGGTCCTTGACCGGGTAATAACCAGAGTGGGCATCCCCACTAGTTCAGAGATCTGAGTATCTCTCTCCAATAACCAAGAGAAGAGAAGAGCAGACTACTTCTCTTCAGAGGACCTTAGGTGTCCTATTTATAGGCTTCACGGCCTGAGCGCTGCCACTTCAAGCATGGAAGCGCGAGCGCATTTAAGGCATTTATTGAGCCTTGAGGAAATGAACGGTTTCCCTCGAAACCGTGCAAGGAGGAAATGATCTCCTTCATAAAGACATTTATTAAGCCTTGAAAAAAAAAGTGGAAACGGTTCCTTGAAACTGTGCAAGGAGGGAATATTCTCCCTCAGAAAACGCACAAAGGAGGAATGATCTCCCTCGATTAATGCAGGAGAGGTTATTCTAACCTCAAAAAAGGAGTAATCCTTCTCATGATTGGTCGAAAGCAGTTGACCTCGGGAAAGGAACAACATTCCAATGCGAACTTATTCTGGGAGACTCAGACGCGGAGCTACCTAGAGTCGCGGATCTATATGATTCTTTGGCGAATCTATCCCAAAGCAGGATTGAAAGCGAAGCTGAACTCAACCACCATGGCGACGTTCGTACTTCACATACCACCGATCAAAGCAATTCAAAGTATTTCGAAGTCTGAGCCATTCCATTGCAGACTTTCGAAAACATTGAAGGGGGTCTTGTTAACACTTTAAAAAAGACAAGATTCTTACTGGCCTGAACAATGTCTAAACTTGTTGACATTTACAAAAGACAAGTGAAAGATAGGCTGATTGGTCCAAACAATGTCTAAACTTGTTGACATTTACAAAAGACAAGCGATAGACAAGCTGACGACCAGTTCTGTACTTGTTGACATTTACAAAAGACAAGTGACAGATAAGCTGACGACCAGTTTTTATTCATCCCCAAGGGACAAAGCAGCAACTTGGACTCTACTATCCAGTGAAGCAGACAGTAAGTCCGGATTGTCTCTAAACAGACCTTAGCAGGTCTAAGATGCTAGCACTTAGCATCACATGAGCCCAAAGGGACAGCCTTACTTGAGAGGCTAAGATCATCCAACTTCGCCTTGAAGCCATTCACAGCTCCGCCAGGAAGCTACTTATAGCTTCGTCTGAAGTACTCAGTTAACTCCGCAAAGAGTTAGCTTCGCTTGAAGTCACACGCAACCGCGTAGAAGGATGTTCGGTAGCTTCGCCACAGACGATATCTAGCTCCACTAAAGAGCTGTTTTCTGACTTTGCCACATGCGCCTTCCAGCTCCGCTGTAAGCTCAACACGGGCAGCGCCACTGCGGGTCCGTCATGATCAACTTTTGACCAATTAAATCTCCAGATGAGATCAAATCTAATCAAAATCAAGATCAAATCCAATCAAGATCAAATCTGAGATCAAATTTGGCAGTTGATTGCCATAATCTCTTGACTCTCCTAAAACGAGTAGGAGGATCAGGGGAAATCTTCCAACTATATGGAAAGGATCAAAACAGATCAAGAGGATCAACCGACCTGCTATTTCTAGCTTCGCAGAAGCTGATCCTAGCCTCGCAGCAAGGCTACTTTCCAGATTTAAATAGATTTGATTCAATCTGTTTTCAAGGGACAATTATACCCCTGCTCTCCCTATAAATAGCCCACCAGGGGCACAAGGAGAGAAGATACATGCGATACGCTCCAGAGAGACGGCAGACTTCTCGAGAGGACGCACCGCGCACAAACAGAGATCTAGTCTCTTGCTTCTAAGAATTCAGAGACTTTAGTGAACTGCTTCTCTAATCAGGGTGCTGATACCCTAATACCTTCCTTCCTCTCAAGGAATTTCTGGAACCAGGCGAGAAGGAATTCCTAAGTGAAGGCGGTTTTAAGAAGCAACAAGAGGGTTCTATCAACCTTCTATTCTATGATTCCCCGAACCAGGCAAGAAGGGATCTCATCGCTCGCATCGTCAAAGGGACAAAGTGGTCGCGCGCTGACCATACTCCTATCGGCACACTTCTTCAGAATCTTAGAGGAGATCTATTTGTAATCTTTTGTGTTACTTGTAATTTAGCTCCTCGACCCTTTTTTGTAAGTTTTCCCCTTTGCAAATCAATGAAAAATAGGGGTTTTTAAAAATAAGTTTGAAAATAGTTTTAGCATAATTGAAAACTCTACCATGAGAAGAATACGAACTAGTTATAGGATAAAATTGTAAATTAGTACGAAATCCTTCAAGTAATGAATAAAACAAAAATATATTCCATAAAACATGAAAATCACTAAACCAATGTCACTCAAAATCTATATAGCACATATTGTACTCATGAAAATAAAATCATGAGAAAATATTAAATAATATGAGTGTACAAGTTTTGTGAAAGACATAGTCATGGAAATAGGCAATTTGGCTCAATAAGAAATTCCTTAAAAATATGAAAAACAAGAAAATTTAATTTTTCATCAAAATAATTTAATCTTCAAGGCATATGTATATCTTGTACAAACTATAGTATACATACATATCCAAACATAAACGAATCCATAAAAGTATATGCATGAAGGCAAGTGGCTCAAGGATGTATATGTATAGCTAATAGTTTAGACAAAATGGACATATACATGAAGTTAAAACATAAACAGGAAAACATGCACAAAAATAGAGAATACAAGTCAAATTCATGAATCATCAAAACTAGGCTATACTAGTACATCTAATGGGTACAAATGAGCATTCAAGTACAAACACATAATAATCTATTTGTAGCTCACTAGTTGTACAAGTATCTATCCAAGTTTTAATAAAAACTAATATCTAAACATGTAGTCAAAACATAAAGCATAGAAATCAAACCTTATATGATCATTATTGTAGAAGCACATGTGTTAGAATTAGGACATACATACTAGTTAAACTAAAGTGAGAGCACAAAGTATAAATCCATATAAACATGAGTGTCTCAAATACTAATCATGTATATCACTAATCTAAATATCATGGCATATAACATACTAATCATGAAAAAAATGAAAATCAATGATATGAAAAACATGTAAACATAATGAGGAGTAAGAGAACGTTACCAAAACTGATGAGGGTACATCTCTATGTCTCCAAACCAAAGTGGTCCTCCCACCAAACTCCCCTTGAAAGTGATGCATCCAAATAGTCCTCTTTAAGCTCGGAACGCATCCATCTCAAGGCACCATCACTCTCACATCATATGAGAGCCCACACCTACATCAAATAAAATAGGAGTGGCCTTTGGTACCCACACTCTTTGGGTCCATGGGGGTTAGCTCCTTTCCTAACCGAAACAAATTTAGTTACTAAATTTGAATCATGTATACGATCAACAAAACTTAGCAAGGTGACCCTTACGTCTACAATGTGTACAAGTGTACACATGAGCATACATCGTGTTATGGGAGTGAACGTGGGAAGCATGTGTATGCCGTGGTTTGTGTGCATGCATAAGAGGAACTTGTTTCTTTAGAAACATAGATTCCAAACGTGTATGGTTCATGGCACAATGGCTCAAAGTGGAGCCCAAACAATCAACACTCTTCTTAAGTATAGATATATTATTTTCAATAAGGATGAAGAGGTGCATGCAATAGGTGAGCTAGATGGTGAAGCTACACTAGCATGGCAAACATGTGTAGACAAATCATTTTTCAAAGAAACATTTTTCTTTAAGCAGTCTTCCAATTCTTGTGAAATCAAATCAATTTTGTTTTTCAAAGAAACATTTTCTTTTAAAGTAAAATCAAGTTTTGAAAACAAGTTTTCATTTTTCTTCAAAATATCATTACAATCATTTTTATTTTTCAAAATTTCATTCTCTTTTAGGGCAAGGTCAATTTTGAATTTCAATGAATCCCTTTCATTAGAAATCTCCACTTTCTCTTACAAAATCAAATCTAGTTTTGAACACAAATCCTTATATTCTTTGTTAAGTCCAAAACTCTTCTTTTTCAAAAGATTATATTTTTCAAGCAATTTTTCACAGACAATTGAAAGTTCTTCATTCAAAGCATTGACATCAATATAATCATTACTAGAAGAACTAGCATCATCATCATCTAATTGAGATTCCGAATATACCTCAAGGGAGTCATTCCCTTGGACCATGTAGCATTGTTGCTCAGATTCTCCACTAGATTCATCCTCCATAATGGTTGGCGTTTGAAGCTTGGAGGAGGTCAAAGTGTTTCACACTGCAAAGGCGGAATCACAGATAGAAATAATCATAAGATATTCTTGTTAAGCGTGCTTCTAAGTGCCTCAAGGGCTTGTGCATTGGCCTCTATATGCTTGCTATTACCAAGATAGGATTTCTTGGTAGCGGCAAGGAAAACATGCAAGCCTAGGATTTTTAGGTACATACTCATCCTAAATTTCCACATGTCAATGTTGGAAACATCAAACATGGGAGGTGTCAAGCAATCCATGAGTGCAAACTATATGTGTGTAAATGCAAATGCAAATGATAGATTAGCAAAATCAAGATCACACTCCTAGGTGGTTAAACCAAATATCAGGAGCGTAGGCTCTGATACCAATTGTAAGTACATTAGAGGGGGGTGAATAGGTGTATGGCTAATCTAATGAATAAAATGCGAAAATTAAAACTTAATTGCAACACACTTAATGCAACCAATGAGTGTAGCCGAATTCCCAGTGAAGGGCTCGGACTAACTCCTCTTGATTCCTCTGAATAAGAGTTGAAGTGCTATTTGAAGCTCTTGTGGTTAGACACAAGCGAGGCACACAAACAATCACAACCAAGCATATAAGTATGATATGACAATATGAATCAATGCAAGGCACAATATAAAAAGAGAGAGTTAGAGTCAATGGATCAAAAGCAAACACCGAGATTTGTTTCGAGGTTCGAGCACCCAGCTCTACGTCCCCGCTTTCACACAGAAGGATTTTCACTAACTTGTTCACACAGGACTTCCAGACAGGAAAACCTCCAATGAGGATTTGGGGCAATACAATAACCGGGAGTACACAACTCCTCTCTCAAATACAACACAACCTCTACACTTAGCGGTTAAGCACTAAGCCACTCAAACATAATCACCTCACACTTGAGGGATGGGCACAAAGCCAAACAACCAATCAACCTCTCACTAGAGGATAGGGCACAAAGCCACCACTCCAACAATCAACCTCTACACAAGAGGGATAACACAATTAGGAGGGTTTACAACTTGATAATTTTCACAATCACAAACTAATTTTCTCACAAATCAAGATCCTAATAGATAGATAGATATGATAAGCTCAAGTGAGAAAATAAAGTGTTTGGAAATGAAAACAATAAAGAAAAACACTTGGGAAAATCACAAGATAGATATTGAAATAAAGATCGAAAACTAATTCCCAAATACTCTCTTTTTCTTTGAATTTTCTAGCACTTTAAACAATGAAGATAGTTCTTTTGAACTCAAAACTCTTTTGAAAACTTGCTGTTTAAATACTAGAGAAGTAGGAAATTTTTGCTTTAAAAACTTGTTAAGAAACAACTCAAATGTGGAGTATTTATAACCCCACAAAATTCTGCCTGTTGGCAGGCAGAAAGGTCAAAAATGACCTTCCGATCGACCGGCCAACGGTCAAAAAAATTGACCGTTGAGCCGCCGGTCGACCGCCCGGTCGACCGTGCCCAGAACCAGAGAGCAACGGCTCTCTAGGACCGGGCCAACCCGAGAGTGGGTTTACTTCTGTCGGTCGACCGCTCGGTCGACGGCCAAACAAGCTGGCCTGCGTGCACGTCCTTGTGCACGTCGGTCGACCGGTCCGGTTGACCGACCACTGGTCCGGTCGACCGCCAGGGCCTGGCAGGGCAAATTTTAGAACTTGAAAACTGGGTTTTTATTACCTAATTAAATCCCATAAAATCTCTAAAAATTCACAAAAATAAGTTCTTATATTATCTTTGAAATACAAACATGTGTGAAAAAATTTAATGCATATTTTAAACTATTTGAACCATTTTTGTGTCCTACAAATTTTGCCGAAAACAAAAATCTGTATTTTCCAAAACTAAGATTTTTGAAATGGAAAATCGTTTTGTCCAAAACTCATCCAAATACAAAAACATGATATTGAAACAACTTTTAGGCATGTTGTATATGGATATAATCCAATATACATATAAAGATGTATATCAATGTTTTTGACATTAAATCCGAAAATAAGTTTTGTTTAAATTACCAAAACTCCAAACTCATGAAATAGACTATCAAACTAAGTTTGTTTAAATAGTTGAAGCATAGATATATATAGAACAAATTAATATACATTAACCATGTAAACTTGTTTTGATATAATACCTTTCATGAAAACCAAGATCGGTTAAATCAAAAATCGAAAACCAACAAACATGAAACTTGAAACAAGTGTATGTGTTTGTGAACTTGAGCATACCATACTATCTAATCTTTAACAATGGATCTAAACTATAAACTAAACAATGTACCGAAGTCTTCTTGTAGAGCGCCATCTTCAAGTCGACTCGGTCCAAACGTGATCCACCGAGCTTGACTCCAAACGAGTGCTAGATATGAACTTGACGTTCGGGCTCTTGAATCACCATGTGAAAGCTCCAAAATACCTTTGTTGAAGCTAATCACCTACTAATATCTTGGTTAAATATCTGAACTAAATATCACAAGATTATTAGTAAACTATAACTACATGAGTTAATTATCATCAAAACTAGAGTGGAAGGCCTCTGGGCCAACACCCGGCCCGGTTCTTTTTGAACCGGCCCACTCGGGTT
>JAVJIF010020551.1:0-39435 GCA_038442645.1 Agave tequilana
AAAAAAAGGAAGTAGGAAGAATTCTAGCCTACTTCTTGTTTCTCGCATAAACTTTTTATTGTCTTCCACCCTGTGCGCCTAGTTTTTCTGTTGAGAAAAAAAAATAACTATTCCCATGTAGATGTAGGCAATTCTCTTGTATGCAAAGAAATTTCAAGGGAACACGCAGTTCAGTTGCACATTCATGGATGCACAGAAAAAAAATACCTGCTAATTGCAGTATATTTGTGGGAGCTGTAGGCTTAATGTTCTAGCTGAACTATGGCATGCTTACATTTTAGCTGTTTGTCTCCAAGTTTTTTTGTTACCAACACTCCGGAAAGCTTAAGGCTTCCTCGTTTCTTCTTGTATTCTTGGCTTCCCGATTATATGTTGTTAGTATTTGGAGTGCCACATATTCATTGGAGTAGAATTCAGGTTTTTGACAGTTTTCTAATGCGGTCCTGTTTTGGTGTGGATGCGGGTTTCATATTTCTCTAAGAAGGTGCTGATTTGAGTTTGTGTTGGACTAAGATCATCTCAGACGCCTATATAAACCCCTCAGGGGTGGGCTTTTTGAAGGTGTGTCAAGAATTCAAGAGAAATTCTAGAATTCCACCATTGAGAGTTATGGGAGAGATCTCATTGTAACTCTTATATTTTCTTCAATAAATATTTCTCTCCTCCTCCCGTGGTCGTAAGCACATTGCCGAACCACGTTAAATCTTGTGTTCCTTAATTGTGTGGTGATTGCTTATTAGTGATAGATCTTTTACGTTTCCGTTTCGCTGCTGAGTCTTCGGCTCGGTGTTTCTCTGTTATTTGATCGGTGATATATCATCAACAATGGTATCACAATGATGACTAGCAAGACGACCACGACAACCAAGTTCGAGGTGGAGAAATTCGACGGGAAGTCCAACTTCCTGTTGTGGAAGATGCGAGTAACATCGTTGCTCGTGAAGAAAGGCACACACAAGGCCCTGCTAGGTATTGTGAAGAAGCCATCGAAGATGAAGGATGATGAATGGAACGACATCAACTTTCGCGCAAAGCGACGATCATACTGTCCCTATCAGATGAGCTCCTCTACAACGTGATAAACGAGGAGACAACTGCTGCTCTTTGGTGTAGGCTGGAGAGCTTGTACATGACGAAAAGTTTGTCGAATAAGCTCTTCATGAAGAAGCAGTTATACAGTCTTCAGATGAAGGAAGATACGTCTATTTTACAATATCTCAATGCTTTTAATAGAATTTTAAGCGACTTGTTAGCTCTAGAGGTTAAGTTAGAAGAAGAAAACAAAACTCTTCTGTTACTCTCTTCTCTTCCATCAATTTATGACCACTTGGCAACCACCATCATGTATGGTAAGGAGCCTTAGAGTTAGAGAAGATGTCAGGCAGATGTTCCAGAACAACGAGCGGATGAAGAAGACAGATTCTACGGAGGAGACCTCGGGATTGTTTGTCAAGGGCCAGAGGGGAAGATCAAATAGTAGGGGACCCAAAAGGGATACAGAGGCTTCTAACAGTTTCTCTTACTACTTTTGCAAGAAACCAGGGCACATAAAAAAAAATTGTATGAAATACAAGGAGATGCTGAAGAAGAAAGGCAACAAAATTCTGATGGGGCTAGTACCAATGGAAAGTCAGATCAAGCTAGGGTTGTCGAAGAAGTAGATGAGGATTCATGTGATGTTTTGCTAGTTGAGTCAGGAAAGGTAAATACTCAGATGTTTGGTTACTTGAATCGGGGTGCATATATCACATGTACCCAAAAAGAGAGTAGTTCAATACTTACAAGCCTTATGATGGAGGCTCTGTCCTGATGGGAAACAACGTTGTTTGTAAGACTGTTAGCATCGACAACATCCGTATGAGAATGTTTGATGGACAGGTTCGAACCCTCGCGAACGTTCGATACGTTCTGGATTTAAAGAAGAATCTTCTCTCATTGGGAGCTTTGGAAGCTCGTGGGTACAAGTTTTCTGGTACAAATGGAGCAATCAAAGTTATTAAAGGCTCTATGACAATTTTCAAAGGAGAACGAATAACAAACTTGTACAAGTTGACAGGAAGTATTATTATTGGTGATGCTTCAGCAACAATAGAGAAGGAGGATACTATAAGACTTTAGCACATGTGCCTTGGACACATGAGTGAGCGAGGTTTTCAAGTCCTACACAAAATGAGTGCTCTACCAAATACCAAATATTGCAAACTTGATTTTTGTAAATTTTGCATTATGGATAGACAACGTAGAGTAGGTTTCTCTACATCTTAGCACAAGACAAAGGGCTTGCTAGATCTCATACACACGTGTGTATAGGGGCCTTCGCTAGTAGCATCCATTGGAAGTGCTAGGTACTATGTTACTTTTATAGATGATTTTTTAAGAAAAATTTGGGTATACTTTTTAAGTAGAAATCAGAAGTATTTCAGAAGTTCAAGGAGTGGAAAACTTTGATGGAAATCAGACGAGGCGGAAGGTGAAAGTCTTGAGGTCTGATAACGGAGGCGAGTACACCTTCAAAGAATTCAAAGACTACTTAGCAAGTAAGGGCATCAACACCAGTTAAGTATTCCAGGGCGACCAAAACAAAACAGAGTAGTAGCGCATGAATCGGACACTCCCAGAGCATGCCTGCAGTATCAGATTATGGGCTAACATGTCAGAAGAATTTTGGACAGAGGGTGAATCATGCGAGTTATCTGGTAAACATGTCACCATCAACAGCTATTGATCTTCAGATCCCAGAGGAAATATGACGAGGAGTATCTGTAGAGTATTTAACCTTACAAATTTTTGGTTGCCGGTATATAGTTTGGTTGATAGTCTGAAAAGGAACAAATTGGAGTCCAAGTCTAAGAAGTGTATCTTCAACGGGTTTACCAAAGGAGTCAAGGTTTTAGACTTTGGGATCTCGAGAAAAGGAGCGCCTTTACCAGTAGAGCTGTGGTCTTTGATGAAGATTCAATGTTGCGAGAAAAATCAGAGATTGAGAATAAAGCGCAAGGTGAAGTTTCAAACAGTTCGGCAGCAGACACTCAGGAAAAGAGAGTCAAATTCTCAGATAGCCCTAAAAGGCTTGAAGGGTTAGAAGATGACTCCTCAGATTTAGATGAAGACAAATAGGAGGCTACTCAAGAGCAACCTAGACCATTGAGGCGGTCAATCAGAGTTACGGTGCCACCAATAAGGTATGACTGAGCTGAAGATTTTGTCTCTTTTGTGTAATACCCCTCTCCCGGAATACGTGCTTAGTTACGTATTCAGTCTTTCGACCGTATTTTCCGATTTACCTTCCGTACTTGACCGATTTTAATTTCAAATATCGTTTTCCACTATTTTAGATTTTATGTGATTTTCTGGAATTTTCTGGAATTAAAATGAATTTCTTCAAGACCGGTGTCGGCCAGTATCGCTGACCGATTTCCGAATTTTTATCTTCCAACTGTTAAGAATTTCTAGAAAGTCCTTTAGACATTATTGCTTAGAATCATATTTCCTACTTATACTCTTTTTCTGAGAATTTTATAAATTTATGAAAATCCTTTCGGAGTAGGTAAGTACTGATTCCAAGATTTTTAACTAAAAATCTATACAGTATTTCTTCAAACGAATTTCACCATTGGTCTTCAAATATTTTTCTTGATTTTTGGTAAAAATTTTCAGACCAATCCGAGATACTTGAATTTCGGACATTTTTTCCAAAATTTGCAAAATTCCTTTTCCACCTCATGTGCCACCTCATTTCCCACTCACACTTCACCTAACCCCACTAACTCTCTCTCCTTCTCATGGCCGGCCAAGTGGCATGGGAGGGGACACCTCACCCCTTCTTTTTGCAAGAAAACCCTTCCCTTTCACTTTAATTCCTCTCCCTTTACAAAAATCACAAACCTATATATGCATTGTCATTTGCAAATTGCCCTTTTTCTCATTTCTTCACCAAGAGAAGAAATCTTCTTCAAAATTCCCTTCTCCTTCCTCAACAAACCCTAGCTCCAAAATCACCCAAATTCCTTCACTTCCACCTCAAGATCTCAAGGTTTTTCATCTAGGGCTTCATCAAGGGAGCTCAATTTCAACCATCTCTTCCCAAGGCAACACCAAGGGGAATTCTTCAACCTCAAGCTTCAACAACAAGTGTGGAGTGAAGCAATCATCTCCATCCTTGGATCAAGACTCAAATCCAACCTATCCTAGTGAGTTTCTTACTCACCAAGACCTAGTTAACACTCCACATGCTTAGGGTAGAGATCCATGTTCACCTATAACATAAAAATCCAATTTTTAGGTCATCTAAGCTCAAATCCAACCTCTCATGTCAATATATCACACACCAAAGCTAGACCCTGTTCTGGTGTACTTGTAGTAGTAGATCAGGTCCTCTAGTGCCACAAAAATCCTATTTTTAGACTGATAGAACCAACCAAGGTGAAATCTGATTTTTCTGCCTTAACAGCAGCAGATTTCAGAGGATCGGTCGACCGGCAGTCGACCGATCACTCTACCGACGTGCACAGCGTGCACAATTTTGAGTTGGCGGTCGACCGGCAGTCGACCGACCACTCGACCGGCTTAGGGAATTAGGGTGGACCAGTCGACCGACAGTCGACCGGCCAAAACCTGGAGCTCACACACTTTGTACGGTCGACCGGCAGTCGACCGGCACTCGACCGCCTTTGAAATCCCAGTCGACCGGCAGTCGACCGGAGGTCGACCGTTAGGCCAAATCCTGGGACAGATTTTCAGACTCCCTTCCTTTCTAATTTTTGATATTCCCCTGATATATGTATGCTGTTTTAGCCTTGTTTATGCTTCATACCTGTACTGCATGACTTGCTACCTGATGGATCTTGCTTTATTATGCTTCATGACTCATGTTACATATTGCTATTCCATATCATGTTAAATATGAAATATCACCTCCCCTTCATGCTATCACTCAAACACCAAGCATGATATACCCGACCTTTGTATAAAATATACCAACTTACATGGGGACAGGGGGAATATGCGGAATATCGATATGTGTTCGTGTTTACAGTGGTATTAGGTTGTGCACTATATTTTCCGGTCTTACCTGCGGTACTCCAGGGGACCGAGGGGAGTGCTTCCTCCCTTTCCTGTTTACTGTCATGACAAGGGCATACATAAGACCCTCCTGTTAGCCTAGCGGCAGGTTCCGTCTTCAAGCAACGGAACAATACTGGGCCGTGGTCCCGGGCATGCACGGGACCCATTGTAACATAGTTCGTCGATACAACCGCTGTTTCCAATAACAACCTTGTTTCACTAGGATATGGATCTATGTGCTCTGGGACGCTGGGTCACATAGCTAGATATCACAGTAAGACAAGTAATAATAATAAGACATTATTTGTAGATCTATTGCATATGACTTTATCTTTCTTAGTTTACATCTCTTGTCATACATTGTTACTTAGTACTATCTCTATTCATGATCCTTGCCACTTGGCTATCTTTTATTCGTTGTATTATGTCTTGACCCTTTGGATTTGCATATTCAGATTCTGAGGCTTGGGACGAAGTGGAGCCTTCCACAGAGGACTTGGCTTACTTAGGAGAGCAGGCTGACCAGCTCTAGATCTATCCTGCCCGACACTTCTTTTTGGTTCACGGATCTCCATCCTTACGTGAGCACTTTTGTATTTTGATTGTATATCGTTCTTTTTGGACTTGGGTTGTGATAAAGGACACTTGTAAAGTGATTTTGCTTATCATAACTTGTGTAACTTTGTATTTATATTTTGTAAGTTGGCATATGATTATACCACGCTGTGTGTGTTGTACTCTGATACTTGTTGTACTTATGCTTAGCGTATATACGTGGGGGCACCATCTGGCCTACGTATATGCGTTGCAGTGACGTCCCCGTATCTCTTGGGATCGGGGCGTTACAGGTTGGTATCAGAGCCTAGGCTCTCAAACCTAAAGGTACAACCAAGTGGCAAATTCTAGTGATTTGCTAATGCCAACTACAATGTACAAAGTATATAGTCCTTCTTGACTTCGTCCTTGATTCACTCCTCGTATCCTAAACTCCTCCCCTTTGTTTCCAATTCCAGATCTTATCCCTTTCGGTATGGAGAGACGTTCGGGTCGCAACAATGTCGGGCAAGTACCGAATGGACACGTAGGAGGAGAGGGTGCTGATGTCCTGAGGATCATTCAGACTATGCTGGGAAACCAGCAACAGCAGATGGAGAATCAGCAGCAGCAGACTGAGCTCCTCAGGTAGGAGTTGGCAGCCCCGAAGGAGCAGAAGCCGGGGAACATCTCAGACTTCCGACGGCTACAGCCGGCCGTATTCACGGGAGTCGAGAGGCCATTGGAGGCTGAACAGTGGTTGACAGACACCACCGATCTGCTGAACGCCGCCAGGGTGCCTAAGGAGAACCAAGTGGAGGTTGCGAAGATCCAGCTGAAGGACATAGCCAGGACTTGGTGGCTTGCAGAGGAAGCTCGCTTGAAGAAGCCTATCTCTTGGGATACGTTCTCCAAGAGCTTTTATAGCAGGTTCTTTCCCGCCACTGCTCAGAAAGATATGGAGGAGCAATTCATCAGGCTTCAACAGGGGAACAGATCCGTGGATGAGTATGCTGCAGAATTCCTCAGGCTGAGTCGCTTTGCCCCTTACATGGTGTCAGATGAAGAGAAGAGGGCAAGCAGGTTTCAGCAGGGTTTACAGATGGAGATCCAGATGTTTCTGATGCCCCAGCAGCTGAAGACCTATGCTGAGGTTCTTACCATCGCTCGAGAGGTGGAGCGTGGGTTTCAGAAGAAGCAAGAGAACCAGGCCATGAAGAGGCCGTTTGTGCCGGTGGGCAGAGGAGGACCATCCAGAGCAGCGAAGGTCCAGGCCAGGCAACCATTCAGGGCAGTTCCTTACCAGATGGCTCGACCAGGTCTTATCTGCAACTTTTGCCAGAAGCCAGGACACTCTCAGCAGGATTGCCGGAGGGCAAACGGATGGTGTTTGGTGTGTGGAGCACGAGACCATGCCGTGGAGACCTGTCCGCACAGGAGAGTGGGGTTTGCTAATCAAACCTTGCCGGCACCTCAAGGGCAGAATGTACAGAGGGTACTACCAGGGCCAGTTGGGCAGAGGCACCAGGGACCAGTGATGAGGAGAGCTCTTCCCCTTCCTCCACCGCATGTTGTTCGCCCAGTGCAGAGAGGAGCCAGGACGGCAGCAGGACGTGGTAGAGGTCAGGCCTACAACCTGTCAGCAGAGGAGGCTGAGGCTTCAGAGGAGGTGATTACAGGTAACATCAGAGTTCATTCAATACCTGTTCTCGCTCTCTTCGATTCGGGTGCATCCCACTGTTATATCTCCGACCATTTTGTGGCTGTTCATTCCATACCTGTTAAGGCTTTAGACCACAAGTGGGAGATAAGTACAGGGAATGGGGTAGTTATATCTTCTAGAGTTTGTGCTGACTGTCCAGTGGAGCTTTGTGGGAAGATCTTGGCCATAGATATGCTCGTACTAGACACCAAAGGGTACGACGTGATCTTAGGCATGACTTGGCTCAGTCAATACTATGCTGTGATCGACTGTAGAGGGAGGAGGATCAATTTCAGAATCCCTCATCAGCCGGAGTTCCAGTTTAGTGGAGAGGTGAAGCCTGCTAAGAAGGAGATTCAGATGACCACTTCGGAGGTTCAGAAGGGAGTGCCAGTGTGGGATGAATTTCCAGAAGTCTTTGCTGAGATTTCAGGACTTCCACCGGAGAGGATAGTGGAGTTCTCCATTGATACAATTCCAGGGACAGCTCCTATATCTAAGGCTCCATACAGGATGGCACCGACGGAGTTGGAGATCCTGAAGAAGCAGCTGCAGGAGTATTCGGACAAGGGATTGATTCGGCCGAGCACTTCACCATGGGGAGCTCCAGTACTCTTGGCGAGTAAGAAGGATGGTGGTAAGAGGCTTTGTATTGATTATAGGGAGTTGAACAAGGTCACCATCAAGAACAAGTATCCCTTACCCCGGATTGATGACTTGTTTGATCAGCTTCATGGAGCCCGTGTATTTTCTAAGTTAGATTTGCAGTCGGGTTACCATCAGCTGAGGGTGAAGAAGGAGGATGTTCCGAAGACTGCATTCAGGACCCGATATGGCCACTATGAATTTCTAGTTATGCCTTTCGGAGTCACCAATGCCCCTGCGGTTTTCATGGATTTGATGAATCGAGTGTTCTCCCCTTACCTAGATCAGTTTGTAGTTGTATTCATAGATGACATCCTGATCTATTCAAGGAATGAGAAGGAGCATGCAGAGCACTTGAGGATTGTGTTGCAGACCCTTCAGCAAGAGCAGCTTCATGCCAAGAGGAGCAAGTGTGAATTCTGGTTGGATAGCATAGCTTTCCTTGGACACATAGTTTCAGCAGAAGGAATTTCAGTTGATCCTAGTAAAGTCCAGGCAGTGCAGAATTGGCCAGTTCCGAAGACGGTGACCGAGATAAAGAGCTTTCTTGGACTAGCCGGATATTACAGACGCTTTGTCCAGGATTTCTCTAGACTTGCAGCTCCGTTGACCAGACTCACCAGAAAAGGGGAGAGATACATATGGACAGAAGATTGTGATGCAGCATTTGAGCAGTTGAAGCAGAGGCTTATCACAGCTCCAATCTTGAGGACTCCTTCAGGAAGAGGAGGGATGGTCATTTTCTGTGATGCATCAGGTAAAGGCCTGGGGTGTGTGCTTATGCAACATGATCATGTTATAGCATATGCATCTAGGCAGTTGAAGCCTCATGAGAGGAATTACCCAACTCATGACTTGGAGTTGGCAGCTGTGATATTTGCTTTGAAGATCTGGAGACACTACCTTCTGGGAGACAAAGTGTTGATATACACAGATCACAAGAGCCTCAAGTATATTTTCTCACAGAAGGAGTTGAATATGAGGCAGAGGAGGTGGTTGGAGCTTATGGCGGACTACGATATTGACTTGCAGTATCATCCAGGCAAAGTCAATACCGTACCGGATGCACTGAGCAGGATGCCAGAGAACAGAGTGCTAGTCCACCTCACGCAGCAGAGGGAGTTGATTCAGGAATTCATCAGATTGGATTTGATGTTGGTGCAAGGAGGTGATAAGGCAGGGCAGCTTATGACTTTACAGATCCAGTCATCATTGATAGAGGAGATCAAGGAAGCTCAGAAGGAGGACCCCAGATTGCAGACATTCAGAGCTCAGGTGGAGGCTGGATTGAGAACTGATATTTGCATTCATCCAGATGGTGCATTGTATTTTGGAGATAGACTTTGTGTTCCCCAGGGAGAAGTCAGACAGAAGATTTTGGAGGAAGCTCACAGTTCAGCTTATTCTATACATCCAGGAGGAAACAAGATGTATCAGGACCTGAAGAAGCACTTTTGGTGGAATGCTATGAAGAGGGAGATAGCCCAGTTTGTTGCTAAGTGCTTGGTTTGTCAGCAGATTAAGATCGAGCATCAGAGATCAGCTGGACTTCTTCAACCTTTGCCGATACCCGAGTGGAAATGGGAGCACATCACCATGGACTTCGTGACGGCATTGCCTCGGAGCCCCAGGGGTAATAATGCGGTGTGGGTGATAGTTGATCGCCTCACCAAGTCAGCTCACTTCATACCATTCAGGGTAGGCCAGTCGACAGAGGTTCTGGCAGATAAGTATATGAAGGAGGTGGTTCGTCTGCATGGAGTTCCAGTTAGTATTGTGTCAGATAGAGACACCAGATTCAGATCTCATTTCTGGGAGAGTCTCCAAGAAAGTCTGGGAACTCGTCTGAAATTCAGTACTTCTTATCATCCTCAGACAGACGGACAATCTGAGAGGACTATCCAGATCCTTGAAGATATGTTGAGGGCTTGCATGATTGACTTTGGGGGATCTTGGGAAGACCATCTTCACTTGGCTGAGTTTTCATATAACAACAGCTATCAGGCAAGTATTAAGATGGCACCTTTTGAGGCATTGTATGGTAGGAAGTGCCGATCACCGATTTGTTGGGATGAAGTCGGTGAGAGGAGTCTTTTGGGACCAGAGATTCTGATGCAGACTACAGAGAAAGTCAGGGTTATCAGAAATCATCTCAGGGCTGCTCAGAGTAGGCAGAAGAGTTGGGCAGACACTCGGAGGAGGCCATTGGAGTTTCAGACCGGTGATCATGTGTTCTTGAAGATATCACCTACCAAGGGTGTAATCCGGTTCGGTACACGTGGGAAGCTAAGTCCGAGATATATTGGCCCATTCGAGATCCTGGATCGTGTGGGAGATGTGTCCTATAGATTGGCATTACCGCCATCTTTGGACGGGGTGCATAATGTCTTCCACGTGTCTCAGTTGAGGAAGTATGTCAGGGATGACAGCCATATTCTGGATCATTCCGAGCTGGAGCTACAACCGGATTTATCATACCAAGAACAGCCGTTGGCCATTCTGGATAGGAGTGTCAAGACACTGAAGAACAGAGCTATTCCATTGGTATTGGTGTCATGGAACAGGCATGCGCCAGGAGAGGCCACTTGGGAGCGTGAGGACGTTATCCGGGAGCGTTATCCTCAACTTTTCACATCTTGATTGGGTAAGACTCTTTTCTTCTACTCTTCTTTACCGTTATCTTTCCTTGTATCCATATCTATCTGTTGCTTTTCCTGTTATCTTTCACCTTATGAAATTTCGAGGACGAAATTTTTGTAAGGTGGGTAGATTGTAATACCCCTCCCGGAATACGTGCTTAGTTACGTATTCAGTCTTTCGACCGTATTTTCCGATTTACCTTCCGTACTTGACCGATTTTAATTTCAAATATCGTTTTCCACTATTTTAGATTTTATGTGATTTTCTGGAATTTTCTGGAATTAAAATGAATTTCTTCAAGACCGGTGTCGGCCAGTATCGCTGACCGATTTCCGAATTTTTATCTTCCAAACTGTTAAGAATTTCTAGAAAGTCCTTTAGACATTATTGCTTAGAATCATATTTCCTACTTATACTCTTTTTCTGAGAATTTTATAAATTTATGAAAATCCTTTCGGAGTCGGTAAATTACTGATTCCAAGATTTTTAACCAAAAATCTATACAGTATTTCTTCAAACGAATTTACCATTGGTCTTCAAATATTTTTCTTGATTTTTGGTAAAATTTTCAGACCAATCCGAGATACTTGAATTTCGGACATTTTTTCCAAAATTTGCAAAATTCCTTTTCCACCTCATGTGCCACCTCATTTCCCACTCACACTTCACCTAACCCCACTAACTCTCTCTCCTTCTCATGGCCGGCCAAGTGGCATGGGAGGGGACACCTCACCCCTTCTTTTTGCAAGAAAACCCTTCCCTTTCACTTTAATTCCTCTCCCTTTACAAAAATCACAAATCTATATATGCATTGTCATTTGCAAATTGCCCTTTTTCTCATTTCTTCACCAAGAGAAGAAATCTTCTTCAAAATTCCCTTCTCCTTCCTCAACAAACCCTAGCTCCAAAATCACCCAAATTCCTTCACTTCCACCTCAAGATCTCAAGGTTTTTCATCTAGGGCTTCATCAAGGGAGCTCAATTTCAACCATCTCTTCCCAAGGCAACACCAAGGGGGAATTCTTCAACCTCAAGCTTCAACAACAAGTGTGGAGTGAAGCAATCATCTCCATCCTTGGATCAAGACTCAAATCCAACCTATCCTAGTGAGTTTCTTACTCACCAAGACCTAGTTAACACTCCACATGCTTAGGGTAGAGATCCATGTTCACCTATAACATAAAAATCCAATTTTTAGGTCATCTAAGCTCAAATCCAACCTCTCATGTCAATATATCACACACCAAAGCTAGACCCTGTTCTGGTGTACTTGTAGTAGTAGATCAGGTCCTCTAGTGCCACAAAAATCCTATTTTTAGACTGATAGAACCAACCAAGGTGAAATCTGATTTTTCTGCCTTAACAGCAGCAGATTTCAGAGGATCGGTCGACCGGCAGTCGACCGATCACTCTACCGACGTGCACAGCGTGCACAATTTTGAGTTGGCGGTCGACCGGCAGTCGACCGACCACTCGACCGGCTTAGGGAATTAGGGTGGACCAGTCGACCGACAGTCGACCGGCCAAAACCTGGAGCTCACGCACTTTGTACGGTCGACCGGCAGTCGACCGGCACTCGACCGCCTTTGAAATCCCAGTCGACCGGCAGTCGACCGGAGGTCGACCGTTAGGCCAAATCCTGGGACAGATTTTCAGACTCCCTTCCTTTCTAATTTTTGATATTCCCCTGATATATGTATGCTGTTTTAGCCTTGTTTATGCTTCATACCTGTACTGCATGACTTGCTACCTGATGGATCTTGCTTTATTATGCTTCATGACTCATGTTACATATTGCTATTCCATATCATGTTAAATATGAAATATCACCTCCCCTTCATGCTATCACTCAAACACCAAGCATGATATACCCGACCTTTGTATAAAATATACCAACTTACATGGGGACAGGGGGAAATATGCGGAATATCGATATGTGTTCGTGTTTACAGTGGTATTAGGTTGTGCACTATATTTTCCGGTCTTACCTGCGGTACTCCAGGGGACCGAGGGGAGTGCTTCCTCCCTTTCCTGTTTACTGTCATGACAAGGGCATACATAAGACCCTCCTGTTAGCCTAGCGGCAGGTTCCGTCTTCAAGCAACGGAACAATACTGGGCCGTGGTCCCGGGCATGCACGGGACCCATTGTAAACATAGTTCGTCGATACAACCGCTGTTTCCAATAACAACCTTGTTTCACTAGGATATGGATCTATGTGCTCTGGGACGCTGGGTCACATAGCTAGATATCACAGTAAGACAAGTAATAATAATAAGACATTATTTGTAGATCTATTGCATATGACTTTATCTTTCTTAGTTTACATCTCTTGTCATACATTGTTACTTAGTACTATCTCTATTCATGATCCTTGCCACTTGGCTATCTTTTATTCGTTGTATTATGTCTTGACCCTTTGGATTTGCATATTCAGATTCTGAGGCTTGGGACGAAGTGGAGCCTTCCACAGAGGACTTGGCTTACTTAGGAGAGCAGGCTGACCAGCTCTAGATCTATCCTGCCCGACACTTCTTTTTGGTTCACGGATCTCCATCCTTACGTGAGCACTTTTGTATTTTTGATTGTATATCGTTCTTTTTGGACTTGGGTTGTGATAAAGGACACTTGTAAAGTGATTTTGCTTATCATAACTTGTGTAGCTTTGTATTTATATTTTGTAAGTTGGCATATGATTATACCACGCTGTGTGTGTTGTACTCTGATACTTGTTGTACTTATGCTTAGCGTATATACGTGGGGGCACCATCTGGCCTACGTATATGCGTTGCAGTGACGTCCCCGTATCTCTTGGGATCGGGGTTACATTTGCATTAATAATAGAAACAGGAGAACCTGCCAGTTATAGGGAAGCGATCGAGGCAGATGACCACGACAAGTGGATTACAGTCATGGAGTAAGAGATGGAATTTTGAATAGAAACTGAACATGAACGTTAGTCGATCTTCTAAAAGACTCAAAGGCAATAGGTTGCAGATGGGTCTTTCGCAAGAAGGACAATGAGCAATACAAGGCAAATTTAGTTGCCAACAGATATGCTCAGAAGGAGGTATTGACTACAATGGGATTTTCTCTCCTGTAGTCAAGCCTACATCTATTCAAATGTTACTGACGATAGTTGCTCAGTTTGATCTAGAGTTAGAGCAGATGGATGTTAAAACAACATTTCTGCATGGTGAGCTGGAGGAGAAGATATACATGAAAACAACCTGAAGGTTATTTCAAGAAGGTAAAGAAAACAAGGTGTGTCTTCTAAAGAAATTCCTCTATGGACTTAAACAGTCTCCCAAACAGTGGTACAAATGGTTCAACTCTTTCATGATCAAGACCAAATACAACTGATGTGAGTATGGTACTTGTGTCTATTTCAAGCAGAGTATGATTCGACATATTTGCTGTTATATATGGATGATATGCTGATTGCTGCGAGAAACAAGACACACGTTTAGAAGCTTAAAGCTCAGCTTAAGAAGGAATTTGATATGAAGGATTTGTGAGAGGCCAAGATCTTAGGTATGAAAATCACTCGAGGCAGAGGCTTAGGAAGACTTTGGTTATCTAAGAAGAACTATGTTCTCAAGGTGTTAGAGAGATTCAACATGGCAGAAGTAAGACTAGTCACCACTCCTTTAGCAGGTCACTTCAAATTATCCTCCAAGCAGTGTCCACAATCACCGGTAGAAGAGAAGAGATGTCTCGAGTACCATATGCTAGTGCGGTAGGATCACTCATGTATGTTATAGTTTGCACTAGGCCTGACTTAGCGTATGCAGTTAGTACAGTAAGTAGGTTCATGTCAATTTAGGAAAGAAACATTGTGAAGCAGTAAAGTGAGTGCTACGATATCTGCTAGGGACTGCGAGACTTGTCTTTGAAAAACACCTAGAGGGGGGGGTGAATAGGTGTGATTGCTAATCTTAAAAAAATTTAACTCTCTAAACGCGGAACCTAAAACAAGTGAGGCTCAACTTAGTACAATTCAACAAGTGTAGCCGAATTCCCCTTGCGAGGCTCTGGACTAAACTCCTCTTGATTCCCCTTGATATGGGTTGAGGCGCTATGTGAAGCTCTTGTTGGATGAGTACGGGATTGGCACACACAAGTATGAAATGGATGATATGAAAAATGATGCAAACATAATGATATATGGCAAGAATTATAAGCAAGCAAATAGTAGCACAAGAAAATTAAACAATATCACAAGTATGAAATAGAAAGCAATAAGGAGCTATTGAAAAGTAAAGCAAGAATTAGACGCAAAGGCAATCGCAAACAAAGTGATTTGTTTCGAGGTTCGAGCCACCTCTACTCCCCGCCTTCACCTCCGTGAAGGTTTCCACTATCCCCGAGGACGCCTTTACAATTTGGTCTACCGAAGACCGAGCACCGAGCTCCACCAAGTACAAAGGACCTCTACCGAAGAGGTTGCTCCACAAGGAAAGGAATACAAGAACAAAGTGATCACAACAAGATCACTACACTATTTCTCAAACTCTTTAACAAACACTCTCACTTCAATTACAACTTCACTATAGAATGAGCATAGGATTTTTGGCTCTATGAAGTGTGGTGAGAAAAACTTCAGTTGTAGAGTGATATAGCAATCAAACACAACTGAAAAACTAGCTCAAAAAGAATGAAATGAAAGCTTTAAACTCTTTTCTTTTCTCTTTTGAAAACAATGCAAACTTGAGGATTTTTCTAAGTGATATGCAAGAGAGACTTCTCCTCTATTTATAGGGTTAAAAATAAGTTAAAAACAATTTCTTTTTGTCTTATTTTCTCTGAAAAAGCTCCCCAACAAATCTCCAAAAATCTGTTAAAGCTGAAAACAAACAGTTTTTCAGAATAGCCCAAAGAGGAAAGAGCGTTAGGCTTGTTGCAGGCCTGGCGGTCGACCGGTCCGGTCGACCGCCAGCACAGCTGCAAAGAGCCGTTGGCGCCCGGTCGACCGGTCCGGTCGACCGTCCCAAAAGAGGAAACACAGTTTCCTTCTTCCGGTCGACCGGTCCGGTCGACCGAAAAACCCGAGAGCTATTTGCTCTCCGTCGGTCGACCGGTCCGGTCGACCGACAGACATGCACAAACAGTGCATGTCCAGACACATCTCCGGTCGACCGGGCCGGTCGACCGAAGTTGCCTGAAACAGAAAAAACTGGGCTGTTTTGAGTTAGAAAAATTTTTGAAAAATATTTTAAAAATACATATAGCTAAGTATTATGCAGAAAATAGTTTATACACATGTTTTAAACAAGATTTTCAAGATTAAAGCTTTTGGTACATGTATATATAAACTAAGGCATAAAACTTAGAAATAACCATTTTCAAAACATAGGAAATATATGAAACAAATGTGTGTGCAAATCCTAGAGCCAAATTTCATATACTCAAACTTTAACATTCTATTTCTTACAATGATTCTAAGGACTTCAAGATCTTCAATAGGCTTCTTCATATGATCTTCAACACTTGTTCCTTGAACCCAATTGGAGTTGACTTGAGTCCAAATCCTTGTATTTGTGAGAGAAGACTTCTAGAATGAATAGAAATCTGAAACACACTTAAACAACAATTGTTATTAGTACAAATACTAATATGTTTTGTAATCATCAAAATACACTAATCATGGGTGATTGTAACCTTGGGCCAACATTCTTGGTGTTTCAGAGATTGAAAACGGGAAGTCTAGGTTACTACAAGGTTATGTTGATGCAGATTATGCAGGAGATCTTGATCAGCGAAGATCTACGACAGGCTATGTGTTTGCAGTAGCTGAGTGCGTCATTAGTTGGAAGACAGAGTTGCAAGATAAAATTGCTCTTTTAATGACAGAAGCGGAGTATATGGCTACAGTTGAAGCGTCAAAAGAAGTTTTGTGATTGAGAGGATTGGTTGAGACGTTTAGTATCATACAGGATTCAGTTCGGGTTCATTGCGACAGGCAGAGCGCTATTCATCTCGCTAAAGATCACATGTATCACAAGCGGATGAAGCACATTGATGTGAGATTTCACAAGATACGTCAGTGGGTCGTGGATGATAAGATTATCGATTTGGTAAAGATTATCACGAAGAAAAATCCAGCGGATATGATGACGAAGACATCCCGGTGGAGAAGTTCAGAGCATCTCTGAACTTTATCAAGATTCTCCAAAGGTAAAGTGGCGAACGAGCTCTTGAGAGGGATCCATGTAAAGTCACAAAAGGAGGGAGAAAGGAAGGCGAATGAAGCAGAGGCCAGTTTCTACGGAGGAACTCAATGAACATGAGTCAAGGTGGAGATTTTTAGTATTTGGAGTGTCTCATATTCATTGAAGAAGAATTCAGATTTTTAGCAGTTTTCTAATACGGATCTGTCTCCTATTTTAATTTGAATATGGGTTTTATATTTCTCTAAAGAGGTACTGATTTGAGTTCATGTTGGATTAGGATCATCCCAGGTGTCTATATAAACTCCTCAGGGGTGACCTTTTAAAGGTGTGCTAAGAATTCAAAAGAAATTTTAGAATTCCACCATTGAGAGTTGTGAGAGAGATCTCATTGTAACTCTTGTATCTTCCTCAATAAAATTCTCGCCTCCTCCCCGTGGACGTAGGCACATTGCCGAACCACGTTAAATCCTGTGTTTCTTGGTTGTGTGGTGATTGCTTGGTAGTGGTAGATCTTCTACGCTTCCGCTTCTGCTACCGAGTTTTCGACTCGGCGTTTCTCTGTTGTTTGATCGGTGATAGATCATCAACATATGCAAGCAATCATATCTTGTTGGAGGTCTGTGAGGTCTTGCTTTTTTGAGCTTACTGTTTGGTTGTCGTAACTGGCCGTAATTCGTAGTTATAATTGGTAAAGTCTTTTACAATTGTAAATGAGTTACATGTATGTAAATTTTACGGTGTTTGGTTGGTAATATAAAATTGTAAAGTGGGAAACTGTATTGTACTTTACGGTGTTTGGTTGTCGTAATGTATAAGTCGTAAGTGAAAAGTTGACCACAAAATTAACTATTTGGTGATTTTAAAAGTTTTAATACTGCAAATAAATATTAAAAAAATTAAATATTAAAATTTTTTAATATTAATATAAAAAAATATTACAAATTTGTATGACCACAAAATTAACTGTAACTGGGCTGTAAGTGAGTGGTAACTGGGTTGCAAGTGAGTGTTAGTTGAATTACATATGTCTTTTACGAATTACGGTCCAAACAAACGCCGTAGTTGTAACTGGGTAGTAAGTCATTTACGAATTACGGAGTTTTACGCGAAACAAACGGCCCCTTAGTGAAGACTTTTTATGAATCGTACAACATTGATATATTATTTTTTGGTCTAAGGGTTAGATGATAGCTGAAGATAGATTCTTATCAGTTCTTCCTTTTTTCCTCTCTAGCTTAATTTGAGTTTTCGTGCCTCACCCCGATTCAATATCTTAGTACCTGCTAGCACGAGGTAGTAACATTTCATGTTTTGTCTTATCTTTTGCAGGAGGATTTCTGTTGGAATTGAAGAATATAAGTATGAATCTTCGAGTTGAATTATGGCGAGATCCGTTGATCGAATCAATTGGGTGATGGTTGGAGTGTGTTCTCCTTCCATTGGGGATGAACGTGGTATATTCACATGTTCAATTCCGACTTCGAATAAATGAGATATTCAAGTCTAAAGATTGCCTAATTCAAAGTCAAAACGGGACTAAAGGTGCTAAAAGCATTTAGTCCCACATTGGCCAGGGGATGGAAGTTTGTGGTGTATAAATAGAGAAAATTAAGAACAAAGGGCATGCCCTTTGGGTACTTGGAGTTTTGCGCGAAAAGGAGGGAACTATGCCCGCATATGCAGGCATGCGCGAGCGCGCGCCGCCGCTGGCGGCGGCCGGCCGGGCTCGGGCTCGGGTCTGGGTCTGAGTCTGGGTTCGGGTTTGGGTTCCCTACCTGGCCTGGTTCTTTTTGAATCAGGTCTCAAGGTATGATCCGAACCAGATCCGCTCCAGACCGGACCCGCTCCGCCCGCCAACAGACCGCTCCGCGTCAGTTTGACTGCCAACAGTTGCGACTGTTGGGCTGCCAACAGACACGACTGCTGGGCCAAAAGTTGCAGCCTTTGGTTTGGGTTCGAACCTGTTGGCCCCTCCTGGAGTGCTATATAAAGCACTCCAAACTCTCAATTGAAACACACCAACAACAATCTCTCTCTCTCTATCTGAGTTCTGAAGCTCTGCATTCTAAACTGGCGGTGAAGTTCTGAAGCGACTTCCAGCGTGAAGTGGGAAATCCGTAACTCGGTTTCCGAAGCAACTTCCAACGGAGATTCTGCAAAATTGTTCTGAAAGAGGAATCAGAAAATTCAACAGATTCTTTTATAAGAATTGTTGTCTGAATCTGGTACTTCTGAAGAAAAAATTCTTCAACCTTCCTTCATCCTCAACAGTGGGTGCTCCACCAGAGAGTAGAGGCAAATATTCGTTTGAAATTTGTCATTGTACCGCTGCTTCAATGATCCTGTGAAGGTACTGGTTGACTACGGTTCGACCGTACGGTGATTTGGTAGTGCTATCCAAATACCGTGAAGGAGTGTTGTATCTTGGGAGACCAGCGTCCATTATCCCGTTAGCACTGGTGCGGGGGACGTAATTGTCTTAAGGAGATTCGCTCTAAGCGTACCTCACTCCAAATACTGTATAAGTGGATTAAGTCCTTTATACAGGGGATATACTTTAACAGTATATCGTGACTGACTTAGATTCAGTCTAATTGGTGTTTAACCAAGGAAGGAAATTGAAAGGTGGTTCTTAAATTAAGGAACATTCTATTGAAATGAAAACCTCCCACCTGATATTTGCCGACCTGGCCAATTAGATTATTGATATCTCAGTGATCTTGATTAGTTGTTAGATTGATTCTTGTTAAGCAGAATACCCAACAATCTTAAGACAATTAATATTGAAGTTTCTTACTTCTGTTCTGCTTGAACTTGCAGAAAATGTCTAAGACTAATCAAGATAGTACAAGTAAGGCACCAAACATGCAAGCTTTGATGCCAACTCCACTTCCTAACCCGAAGCCGGAGAAGCCAGGAAAATTTGATGGCACAGAATTCAAGAGGTGGCAACAGAAGATGCTCTTCTACTTGACCACTCTTCATCTGGCCAGATTCCTGCAAGAAGATCCACCAGAGCCTGCAACTGATGCATGGACTCAATGTGACTTCCTTTGCCGAAATTATATTTTAAATGGACTGGATGACTCTCTTTACAATGTCTACAGTCCTATTACAACGACAAAGAAGTTATGGGCCAGTCTTGACAAGAAGTACAAGACTGAGGATGCTGGTACCAAGAAGTTCGTCGTAGGACGATTTCTAGAGTACAAAATGGTAGACAGCGAGACTGTAATCAGTCAGGTGCAAGAGTTCTAACTTATCTTGCATGAGATAGAAGCCGAAGGTATGATCCTACCTGAAACTTTTCAGGTGGCTACTATCGTGGAGAAACTCCCACCTGCGTGGAGAGATTTCAAGAACTACCTGAAGCATAAGCGAAAGGAGTTGAAGTTGGAAGATCTCATTGTGAGTCTTCGAATCGAGGAGGACAACAGAAAGTCCGAGAAAGGAGCAGTAAGAACTCCTACGAAGCAAAAGCAAATGTGATCGATGACTCAAAGGGGAAACCGTCTACTTCCAAAAGCTTAAAGCGGAAGAAGACTTCCCAGGGGTACAAAGGCAAGGTCTAAGAAGGCAAGAACATGCGCTTCAAGAGAACCTGCTATATCTGCAACAAAGAGGGTCATAAGGCGAATGAATGTCGCAGCCGTCTCAAAAAGAACAAGAAAAGCCACCCACAGGCAAACTTGACCGACCATGAGTCTCCAAGCCTTTCAGCTGTGGTGTCAGAAGTGAATCTGACAACCAACAATAAGGATTGGTGGGTAGACACTGGGGCTACTCAGCACATCTGCTCTGAGAAATTATTATTCTCTGAATATCAAATACTGGAGCAAGATGAGCAACTATTCATGGGAAATTTAGCCGTCTCAAAGGTTGAAGGAAAGGGTAAGGTCATCCTGAAGTGGACATCGGGGAAAGAGCTTACTCTTAACGATGTGCTTCATGTTCCAGACATCCGCAAGAATTTGATCTCCGGATCAATACTTAGTAAGAAAAGATTTAGAATGATTTTTGAATCTGACAAATTTGTACTTAATATGGGAGGGATGTATGTGGGAAAGGGTTATCTTGTTGATGGACTTTTTAAAGCCAATGTTGCACTGGTAGATAAAAAGTCTGTGTATTTGTACCCGAAGCTTATAAATAAAAGAAATTCTTCTGTTTATTTGCTTGAGTCTCCTATTTTGTGGCATGCTAGATTAGGGCATGTAAATTACAAGTCTTTGAAAAACTTGTCTAATCTGGGATATATTCCTAAACTCAACTTGGAAGAAATTCGCAAGTGTGAGATTTGTGTTGAGGCCAAGTTGGCGAAAAATTCATTTCACTCAATTGATCGAAATACAGAACCTTTAGGGTTAATTCATAGCGATCTGTGTGACTTGAAGTTTATGCCAACTAGAGGCGGTAAAAAGTATTTCATTACTTTTATTGATAACTGTACAAGATACTGTTATGTGTATCTTTTAAACAGTAAGGATGAGGCAATAAATATGTTTATAACATATAAAGCCGAAGTTGAGAATCAACTCAACAAGAAAATCAAGATTCTAAAATCCAATAGAGGCGGAGAATATGAATCAAATGATTTTAGTGAGCTATGTGCTAGTTTTGGTATAATACATCAAACAACAGCACCATATACTCCTCAGCAAAATGGAATTGCTGAACGGAAGAATAGAACTTTGAAGGCGATGGTTAATTCCATGCTCGTAAGTTTTGGAGCTCCGCAGAACTTGTGGGGGAAGCTCTATTAACTGCAAATTATATTCTAAATAGAGTATCCCACAAGAAACTTGGTCTTATACCATTCGAGTTATGGCATGGAAGGACACCTTCCTACCATTACCTCAAAATATGGGGTGCCTAGCAAAGGTGCTGTACCATTACCTAAAAAGACTAAGTTGGGAGCAAAAACTATGAACTGCATATTCATAGGCTATGCCTTGAATAGTACTGCCTACAGATTTCTGGTTCATAAATCAGAAATACCAGATATTCATGTAAACATGATTATCGAATATCGAGATGCTGTGTTCTTTGAAGATATCTTTCCGTACAAACGGGAAGCAGATAAGACTTCTGGGAAAAGAACACACGAGATGGCGTTCAGGGACGAAAGTTCCGAGGAACCGACTGTTAATGCGGAAACTGAACCAAGAAGAAGTCAGAGATCTAGAATCTCAAAATCTTTTGGTCCAGATTTCATAGCATACGCTATTGAGAGCGAGCCTCAAACATTTAAAGAGGCTATGTCAACCCCAGAAGCACAAATGTGGAAAGAAGCTATAAATAGTGAAATAGAATCCATACTAAGTAATCATACTTGGGAATTGGTAAACTTGCCTCCTGGCAGTAAACCAATTGGGTGTAAGTGGATTTTCAAACGAAAATTAAAACCCGATGGATCTATCGATAAGTACAAGGCTAGATTAGTAGCCAAGGGTTATCGACAAAAAGAAGGACTTGACTACTTCGATACTTATTCACCAGTAACAAGAATATCGTCCATTCGGATGTTGATTGCAATTGCAGTATTGCACAACTTAGATATCCATCAAATGGATGTCAAGACTGCATTCTTAAATGGTGAATTAAATGAAGAGATATATATGGAGCAACCTGAAGGATTTAATGTCAAGGGCCAAGAATACAAGGTGTGTAAATTGGTAAAATCCTTATACGGTTTAAAGCAGGCTCCAAAACAATGGCATGAGAAATTTGATAGTGTCATGATCAAAGATGGATTCACTATCAATGAATGCGATAAGTGTGTGTACACTAAAACAGTTGGAAATGCATGTATCATTGTTTGTCTTTATGTAGACGACATGTTGATACTTGGAACTAATATTGAGATTATTAAGTCCACTAAACGAATGTTATCCAACAGTTTTGACATGAAGAATCTGGGGGTTGTTGATGTAATTTTAGAAATTAAAATCACCAGAATACCAGATGGAATTAGTCTATCTCAATCTCACTACGTGGATAAGATGATAGAAAGATTCAAGGATCATGGGATAAAGGAAAATACAAATCCTTTTCTCCCACACATCCACCTTCATAAGAATACAGGAACTGGAATACGCCAGTTGGAGTATTCTCAGATTATCGGAAGTCTAATGTATTTGATGAATTGCACTAGACCCGATATTCCTTGCGCTGTAAGCAAGTTAAGTAGATACTCTAGCAATCCTAGTGATCTACATTGGACCGCTCTACTACGAGTATTGGGTTACGTATCACATACCAAGGAATATGCCTTGAGATATGGATAGTATCCACCTGTACTGGAAGGATACAGTGATGCTAATTGGATTGCAGATTCTGAGGATTCAAAATCAACTAGCGGATACGTATTTACTCTAGCAGGAGCAGCGGTATCATGGAAGTCTTCTAAGCAAACATGTATTCCCCGTTCCACTATGGAATCGGAATTCATAGCCTTAGATAAGGCTGGTGAAGAAGCAGAATGGCTTCGACAATTCTTAGAAGATATACCATTATGGCAAAAGCCAGTGCCCGCTATATGTATACACTGCGATAATTAAGCAGCTATATCTAGGGCACAAAATGTTATATACAACGGTTAATCTAGACATATTCGTCGTAGACATAATACCGTGAAGCAGTTGCTCTCAAATGGAATTATCTCTATTGACTTTGTATCGTCAAAGGATAATTTAGCGGATCCGCTTACTAAAGGTTTAAGTGGAGAGCGTATAAACTGCGCATCGAGGGGAATGGGTCTAAAAGCCTAACCTTACCGAGTCAGCTTAATGGAAACCTCACTTAGCGACTGGAGATCCCACAGACTAAGTTCAAGAGGAAAAACTAGTTATGATTGACTCAGCAAGTAAGCACTTGGGAGTTTGACTCCAATCCATTCCTAAGGTGCACATAAGTGCTTTTCTACAAGTGGATTAAGGATAAGCTTAACGCTTTTAATGATGCCTATATCTTGTTACTAAACAAGTGGAGTAGAGTAGACTACTCTTAATAGGTCCATCACCTATGTGAGTATAGAGTTGGGTCGGCTCTTTGGGAATTTCTATGGAGGCTGTTATTCCCTAAAGATACTCTCTGAAACCAAGAATGTCCAGGGCCAAAACGGACTCAACCGAGAACCAAAGTTGATTTGGAAAGTCACTGTGTGAGCTTGTTGACTTGGCTTACACTAACGGCTAACAGTTAAAGACCTAGTTCACTGATTAGCCAGTAAGTCCGATAAAGCTTTCGCTATGGAAGGTTCAAGACCTAGTTCACCTATCCTTATGCAGTTTCTTTTCTCAAGTACCTTTCACAATAGAGTCAGTCTCTTTGTGTGTCATTTCCTTGAATCTCCATTCATTGTGGGGGATTGTTGGAATTAAAGAATATAAGTATGAATCTTTAAGTTGAATTATGGCGAGATCCGTTGATCGAATCAATTGGATGATGGTTGGAGTGTGTTCTCCTTCCATTGGGGATGAACGTGGTATATTCACATGTTCAATTCCGACTTCGAATGAATGAGATATTCAAGTCTAAAGATTGCCTAATTTAAAGCCAAAACGGGACTAAAGGTAGCTAAAAGCATTTAGTCCCACATTGGCCAGGGGATGGAAGTTTGTGGTGTATAAATAGAGAAAATTGAGAACAAAGGGCGTGCCCTTTGGGTACTTGGAGTTTTCGCGCGCGAAAAGGAGGGAACTATGCTCGCATATGCAGGCATGCGCACGCGCGCCGCCGCTGGCGGCGGCCGGCCGGCTTGTGCCAGGCCGGGATCGGGCTCGAGCTCGGGCTCGGGTCTGGGTTCTGGGTTCGGGTTCCCTACCTGGCCTGGTTCTTTTTGAATCAGGTCTCAAGGTATGATCCGAACCAGATCCGCTCCAGACCGGACCCGCTCCGCCCGCCAACAGACCGCTCCACGTCAGTTGGACTGCCAACAGTTACGACTGTTGGGCTGCCAACAGACAAGACTGCTGGGCCAAAGGTTGCAGCCTTTGGTTTGGGTTCAAACCTGTTGGCCCCTCCTATAGTGCTATATAAAGCACTCCAAACTCTCAATTGAAACACACCAACAACAATCTCTCTCTCTATCTGAGTTCTGAAGCTCTGCATTCTGAACTGGCGGTGAAGTTCTGAAGCGACTTCCAGCGTGAAGTGGGAAATCCCTAACTCGGTTTCCGAAGCAAATTCCAACGGAGATTCTGCAAAATTGTTCTGAAAGAGGAATCAAAAAAATCAACAGATTCTTTTATAAGAATTGTTGTCTGAATCTGGTACTTCTGAAGAAAAAATTCTTCAACCTTCCTTCATCCTCAACAGTGGGTGCTCCTCCAGAGAGTAGAGGCAAATATTCGTTTGAAATTTGTCCTTGTACCGCTGCTTCAACGATCCTGTGAAGGTACTGGTTGACTACGGTTCGACCGTACGGTGATTTAGTAGTGCTATCCAAATACCGTGAAGGAGTGTTGTATCTTGGGAGACCAGCGTCCATTATCCCGTTAGCACCGGTGCGGGGGACGTAATTGTCTTAAGGAGATTTGCTCTAAGCGTACCTCACTCCAAATACTGTATAAGTGGATTAAGTCCTTTATACAGGGGATATACTTTAACAATATATCGTGACTGACTTAGATTCAGTCTAATTGGTGTTTAACCAAGGAAGAAAATTGAAAGGTGGTTCTTAAATTAAGGAACGTTCTATTGAACGAAAACCTCCCACCTGATATTTGCCGACCTGGCCAATTAGATTGTTGATATCTCAGTGATCTTGATTAGTTGTCAGATTGATTCTTGTTAAGCAGAATACCCAACAATTTCAACTTTTGAAACTACTGGAAAATGTCGTTGCCAGAGGTTGACTGATTGCCACAACTTTGTTATTTGTACAGTATCAATTACCAGGGAGAGGTTTTTGTAATAGTCTGTTCAGAGATTTCATCCCGTTACAATCCAAAGTGTAGTCAGTTGCATAATAAAAGTTCCTCTTCTCAATGTTTAATTTCTTTTTTTGGTTCTTCCTTTTGGGAAATACTTTGTGAAGTTCTCTGTTGCAGATAGTCTGCATATGATTGATCTCTCATTGCCTCTCATCACAGGTTGTAGCTGGTTTAAGTTCATAGATGTGCGAAACATATGAAGTTTCATAAATGCCGGAGGCAATAATCTGAGAAATACTAGTGATTATTATCTATGGCTGGTAATCTGCACTGCAAACGTTGTTCTTAGTTATGGACTCAGAGATCTAAGAACTCGGAGATGGCAACACGCTTGTTGTGCGCAGATACAACAACCACGTAGAGGAACCCTTGAGCAAAGACGCAATATAGAAGTACCACCAACAACAAAGCACAATTAAACAAATGAGAAGAACACAAACACAAGAATTTAACGAGGTTCGGCCAATTTCGCCTACGTCCTCGGGGTAAGGAAGAGAGATTCTTTTATTGATTTGATGATCAATACAATTTTGTAAGTATTACAAGCATTACTTATGAAGAGAGGTCTGCCTCTCTGATATACCCAAGGAAACCCTAAGAATCAGTTTCCTATTTGGGCTAATTTTCAATTCAACAAATTTCCCGAAACAGCCCGAACCCGTCTGTCGGTCGACTGACCCAAGCACCGGTCGACCATGCCTAACAGAGAGTTAGACAATGTTAGTCGGTCGACCGGGCAGTCGACCGCTCTCCTTCTGCGGTCGACCGGGCTGTCGACCGCTTCATCCTGTGCACGTTGGTGCACAATGGTCGACCGGCCGGTCGACCGTGCTGCTGCTGCTGATTCCCTGCTGCTGCTGCTGCTGATTCTTTGGCGCCTTGACATCGTCGACTTCCTCTCTCTTCCTACAATTCTCCACCTCGGTGACGATTTCTCAAATCTGAGCCGAACTGAAACATACGAACCGTTGACTCGAAAGTGGCTGCACCTGTGTGGTTGCCTACGTACCCTGCCCAAGGGACCAAGCCATCCGTAGTTCATCCAAAGGAGCTTCAACAAGCTCATGCAACATGAAGGACATGGAGCAAAGCTTTACAATGTGCAAACTTTACTCCTGACACCACCTTGGTAAGCATGTCGGCGGGATTCTCTGTTGTGTGAATTTTCAGCAGCTCAATATCACCCTTATCGAGAATCTCCCGAACAAAATGGAACCTGACATCGATGTGTTTCGTTCGTTCATGATACACCTGGTTCTTGGCTAAATAAATAGCACTCATACTGTCACAGTTGATCTTCAGTAGATCTTGATCAACCCCCAAGTCATCAAGCAAGCCTTGAAGCCAAATTGCCTCCTTCATAGCCTCCGTCATGGCCATATACTCGGCCTCTGTAGTAGACAATGCGATGGTAGACTGTAGAATAGAGCGCCAACTAACCGGTGCTTGAGATAATGTAAAGACATACCCCATTGTGGATCGGCGTTTGTCAAGGTCACCAGAATAATCAGAATCAACATACCCGATACAATCCTGCTTCCCTGTGGAATCCTTCTCAAATACCATACCAACATCTATGGTACCTTTAATGTACCGCAGAATCCACTTCACTGCCTCCCAATGACCCTGTCCCGGATCATGCATATACCTACTGACCATAGAGACAGCTTGTGACAGATCTGGTCGTGTACACACCATAGCATACATAAGACTACGAACTACGCTAGCATATGGGACGTGAGTCATGGACTCACGTTCTTCAACAATCTTTGGATACATAGTGGCAGATAACTTGAAATGAGGAGCTAGTGGTGTACTTACAGATTTCGTATCCTTGCCGATGTTAAACCTCTGAAGTACCTTTTGTAAATACCCCTTCTGTGTCAAGCTTACCTTGCCACTCCTTCGGTCTCGTATAATTTCTATGCCTAACACCTTTTTTGCTTCACCAAGATCTTTCATCTCAAACTCAGAAGATAAGTCCCTCTTCAGTGCATCAATTGCAGATCTAGACTTTGAAGCAATAAGCATATCATCTACATACAATAGTAAATAGATATACTCCCCTGTCGGTAGCTTGTTGTAATACACACATGGGTCATAATGACTACGTGTGTACCTCTTTCCTCTGATGAAGCTGTCGAACCGCTTGTATCACTGTCTAGGAGACTGTTTTAACCCATACAGCGACTTCTTCAGCTTGCACACTATATCTTCTTTTCCTGCAGTCTTGAACCCTGTCGGCTGAGACATGTAGATCTCTTCATCCATATCGCCATGGAGAAAGGCGGTCTTTATATCGAGTTGATCAAGGTCCAACTCGTACTGTGCCACCAGAGCCAATAAAATGTGAATTGACGAATGCTTTACAACAGGAGAAAATACCTCATTGTAGTCAATTCCTTCCCTTTGAGCATAACCTTTTGCTACCAATCTGGCCTTGTAGCGCGCCATGTCTTCTTTAAGAGATCCCTGCTTCTTTGCATACACCCACTTACAGCCTATCGCCTTCTTCCCTTTGGGCAACCTAGTGAGTTCCCAAGTGTCGTTCTTGTAAAGAGACTTCATCTCTTCTTCGATGGCTACTTTCCACATCTTCGGCTCTGAACTGATTTCAGCTTCTCTGAAGGTGGACGGGATAGCCTCCTCAACGACCGGAAGTGCATAAGCCACGATTATATCTGTAGTGAGTCAACCTAGTTTCCTTGTGTTTCTCCTTGGTCTTGTAACTGCAGTAGAGTCAGGAACATCACCCATGACCTGTTCTTGACCCTCTTCATCATCAGCATCTATCTCATCTGCTTGATCATTACCATGTGTCACCCTAGGTATGATCCTCACCGATGATTAACTTTCTAGAGATAGTGGATTAGCATCATTCTCCACCTGCTGCGATACATCTATGGTCTTGCTAGTCTCCACCTGCTGAGAGACCTTAGGCTTCAACATAGAAGCCTCATCAAATGTGACTTCCCTGCTGAAAAAGAACTTCCTGTCCGTAGGATCCCAGATCTTGAATCCTTTGATTCCCTTCTTGAAACCGACGAACAAGCCCTTCTTTGCTCTTGGGTCTAACTTATCATCTTTAACATGATAATAGGTGATAGGTAGTAAAAATTGCATAATTGTCATCACATTTACTATCACATTTTCATATTTATTCATATAATCATGCACTATTACTAATTTTTTGTTATTTAATGTGTGCAGGCCTTGAGTGTTTTTAAATAAAGAATAAAAGACTAAATGAAGCCCAAAAGCCCATGTCCAAGCCCATGTCCAAGCCCAAGTGCAAAAGTGCAATTACAAAATGTCAAAAGTGCAAATACAAAGTGCAAATGTTGCAAATACTAAAAAAGAGGGAAGGGATAGAATTCTATTCAACCCTAGATACGTGGTGGATGAGGATAAATAAGAGTGCAAGGATAAAAATTCGTTTTGGAAGAGATTTGGATTAAGGGTAACTTGATTTCCAAGTTATCCCGAAATCTCAAATTAAAAAGTCGGGATGCCAGATCCAGACGGATATGCCCAGATGGACGGACCAGATGAGGCCACGCACAAAAGCGCGGCCAGGGATAAGATTCTGGCCGCGGAAACACGGCCAGAGCCGCGTTTCCGCGGCAATATAGATGAGGCTGCGTACCAGATTTCTTGGCAGTGTTTCAATGGGACTCTACTTCCTTCTGAGCCTATAAATACCCCTGCAGACGCAACAGAGAGGGCTATCCAGAGAAGATTAGGGTTTTCTTTAGCTTTTCCTTAAATTTTTGCAATTTGTAATTTCATTTTAAAGGCATTGTGGAGAAGAAGGAGCTTGTATTTGGAAGACATATTTTCGAATAAAGGTTACCTCTTTTGCTATTTGATTCTTGTCAGTTAATTTTATTTCTTTTCTCTGTGATCTCTTGTTTTTGGTTTTTAATCTGTGATCTATTGTTTCGTTTTGTTTTTTCTTCTTTAACAATTCTTCTCAAGTAAAAAATAAATAAAAAAATATAATTAAAAAAATGATGTCTAACTAATTCTTAGTATGGTTTGCTGATCTCTTAAGCAACCCTAGGGCAGTTTAGGAGTTGAATAGATTGATGATCAATTTTTAGAAACCCTAGGTCTAAGATTGCTTTTCTTGAAGATTAAACTGATAGTTAGATTTCTTAATCTAGGTTGCACACTTAAACAACTCTTCATAACTTCATACTTAAGAACTAGGACAGCATAAATTTAAGATAACACTTTTCTTATGCTGTACTTAGAAGTTAGGATGAAACTTTGTTTTATTTTTGGTAATGCAACTTAGTTAAATTCTAGTATCATCTTTTCTTGCTTGAATCCTTCTTAATAAACCTAGGGTAAATCATATATATCTCATGATGACATTCAACATCCAAGACTTGTATTGTGGGTTGTGGTAGTAGATTAGTAAAACCATACCTCTTTAATCATATTTCAAATCTAATCTCTCCTTTGTTTTATTTGAAGCATACAGAGAAATCGGCCGAAAAGCTTGCATCGCATCCTTCCCTGAGGATCACGACCCGCTTTGGCCCTTGCTACAGCGGATAGCATTGAGACTGAGAACTCTACAACTCAATCTTTTCTTTACAAACTCTTAAATCTCAATCAAAAATTTTGGCGCCGTTGCCGGGGAAGGAACGGCACGATTTTCTCAAAACTAACTCTTTTATTCTTTCTGTTTGCAGGATCAGAGAACAGGAAAACTAAACAGCAGCGAGGACACATAGCAACTCTATGCCTCTGCCCTCGAAGGCAGAGCACCAGAGCCTACTTCAGAGCCGCGTTTCTGCGGCCTGAGTAGTTCACTACTCATACAGTTTTCTGCAGGTTGCTAAAAAGTGCAAATTTAGCTTACTGCTGTGATATATTTTCTCTGTGATCATCCTGCAACTGCTAATTAATAACAGTAACTCATTTGTTGATAATAAAAAATTTTTTTAGACTCTTGCATCTTAGGCACGTGTCTATTTTAATTTTTTTTAATTTTGTTGAAGAGTGCTGGCGACAAGGTATGTCTGCATTGCATATAGATTAGGAAACACTCTTGGCTGTTTTTCTGCTTTTTGAGTGATTACTTTTCTACTGCTTTACACGTACACAAAAATATCTTAAGGGCATAACCCATTAACAAGATAAGGTGGGGATTTCATCACCCTCCCTTGGCCCACAAATCATATCCGTCACACTCACAACCCTAACCTTAAGTAAAATTTGACTAGACGTTGGCCCTAGGTTAACTCGGACTCAATAGGAGATTGACCGAAGGAGGAAAGTTGTTCGAAATTAACTCTTGCTAAATCGGTGTCTAGGCAGGGGATTGAGGGCCGAAAGCCCGAAGAACGGTGGTTATTTAATTAAGGAACGTCTCTGATGGAAAACCTCCCACCGGTCTTGCCACCTACCTGGCCGATTAACTTGTGGTTAAGGTCGACAATAGACCTCCTAAGGACAGTCTAAAGTTAGGAGTCGTCTAGGTCAAGGATTACCCTAGAATAGGATTTTTGTTTGTTTTTCTTTTTATTGATTGATTGGGTGAACTTGTTTGCTAATTGTGCATGTCCGCTTGGTCGAGAGACCCACTTACATCCAGGCTAACTAGAACTAGTTCACCACCTGAGCAAAAGCCCGACTCACACATGGCACAACCACCGTCACTCCAAGATAGGTTCTATCCTATTAGAACCTCTCTTCCTTCTTGCATCAAGCTTACTGATGAAGGTGTTGACCAATTTGAGCTCAAGCCACAATACATCAACACCCTTCCCAAATATTATGGACTTGAATCCGAGGACGCATACTTCTTCATAAGGGAATTTGAAGAAGTATGTCTCATGATGAAGATACCTAAATTAGGAAAAGATGCCATCAAACTTAGGTTTGTCCCCTTTGCTTTGAAGGATTTAGCAAAGAAATGGCTCTACAGTCTAGAGGCCGGTTCAATATCTTCTTGGGATAATTTTGTTAAGGCCTTCTTAAAGAAATTTTATCCCGTTCACAAAACTGCACTGATTAGGAAGAACATCCTACAGTTTAAGCAAACAGCCAATGAACCTTTTTGGAAATACTTCGAACGTTTTAAGGACCTCCTTGCCCAATGCCCTCACCATGGGATAGAGAAATGACGACTTTGCCAAGTTCTATATGATGGATTAGATTATCCAACTAAAACGCTGTTAGAATCCATGTGTCAAGGAGGATTTCTGCAAAAGAATGAAGATGAAGGATGGTTATTGTATGAAGAATTAGCTGATAATACCATCCAATGGGAACCTACTCCGGAAAAATTTAGGACTAATGACCCTACTTCTTCTAAAGGAGGTATCCATTCCATTGAGGCCAACATAGCAACCGATGCTAAGTTAGCTGCTGTTATGCGAAGACTAGAGGCTCTTGAAACTAAAGAACCAGTCTCTGTGAACCAAGTCAGCCCAACACCTTCGGCGGGCTGTACTTATTGTCAAGATATGAACCATGTGTTCGAGGAATGTCCCGTCTTTATCGCGCATCAAAGCTTGCCCGAACATATGAGTGCGGCCTTCACAAGGCCCGCCAACAATCCTTATTCGCCCACCTACAATCCCGGTTGGAGAAATCATCCCAATTTTTCATGGGGCCCAAGCAACAGTGAGTAAACTAGGCCCAAATTCTCCAACAATTTCCAAAATCCGCCATATCAACAAAATTTCCCTAGTCAAAATCCTCCACCATCTTTCCAAAATTCGCAAATGGAAACAAGACTCTCAAATTTGGAAAGAAAGGTGGACACTCTAGTTAAAAGCCACGACACGCTGGCTCAAGTCTTAACTAGGATAGAGATCCAATTGAACCAACAAGAGAGACAGAGGGGAACTCTACCGAGTCAACCATTGCCAAATCCTAGGAATCCTAGGCTAGCCAATGAGGCTCAAGACCCAAACCAGTGTCACTTGGTTCATACACTAAGATCAGGGAAACAAGTTGATAATCGAGTATCCATGCCACAGGATCCATCTCAGTCATCCATTCCATCTAGCTCCACTCCTTCTCCACCCAGCTCCAATGAAACTGAAGTTGAAAAGTCAGCAATACAGGTGCACCAGCCTATAGCCCCATTTCCAAATAGGCTTAGAAGCAACAACAATGCACATATGGAGAAACTACTAGAGGTGTTCAATCAAGTTAGGCTCAACATCCCACTTCTTGATGCAATCAAACAGGTCCCTAGTTATGCCAAATTCCTTAAGGACATGTGCATCAAGAAAGAAAGACAAATGTGCCTAAGAAGGCTTTTCTAGCCACTAACATTAGTGAGCTATTGTCCAACCAGATTCCAGTCAAGTACAAGGACCCTGGTTGCCCCCACCATCTCTTGCACCATAGGTCGAGCTGAAATCAATCGAGCGCTCCTCGATTTAGGAGCTAGCATCAATTTGCTCCCTTTCTCTGTATATCAACAACTTGGATTAGGTGAACTCAACCCAACCCAAGTTACTATTCAATTGGCTGACCGCTCAATCAAAGTTCCTAAGGGAGAGATCAATGACGTCCTCATACGGGTGGGAGAATTCATTTACCCAGTCGATTTCATTGTTTTAGAGACACAACCTGTGTCTAATCCTAGGTCCCAAACTCCCGTCATCTTAGGAAGACCGTTCCTAGCAACCGCAAATGCAATCATAAATTGTAGAAACGGATCCATGAGATTGACTTTTGGGGATATGACTAAGGAAGTCAATGTTTTCAACCTAGGTAAGCATCCCTACGATGTGACCGACCAACCCTTTGAGGTTAACTTCATTGAAAATATGACGAGTGAGCACAATGAGGAGATCACACTAGAGTCAGAGGAAGAGGAAGACTTAGAATCAAGTGATCTCAACCTTGATGAGATCGAATGGGCAGCAAATCCTAGTTCTATAGAGATGGAAAAGTCAAGCGTAACACCTCCACCCATCGAGCCACCTCCTTCTTTGGAGTTAAAGGCCTTGCCTAAACATCTTAAGTACGCCTACCTAGGTGAACAAGAGACGTTACCGGTCATAGTTGCATCCAATTTGACTAATAGGCAAGAGGAAGACCTACTGGCAACCCTTAGGAGACATAGGGAAGCCATTGGTTGGACTATGGCAGATATCAAGGGACTGAGCCTACGATAGTCCAGCATCGAATCCATCTAGAGGAAGGGGTTAGCCCGAAGAGGGATCCATAGCGTAGGCAAAACCCGCTTATGCAGGAGGCTGTACAAGCCGAAATAGTGAAACTGTTAGATAATGGGATCATTTATCCCATTTCCGATAGCGAATGGGTTAGCCCAATGCATGTGGTCCCTAAGAAGTCCAGCTTTACTGTGGTAGAAAATGACAAGCATGAGTTAGTGCAAACACGATTGCCTACGAAGGTTAGAGTATGCATAGACTATCGCAAGTTGAATGCCGCCACTAGGAAAGATCATTTTCCTCTCCCATTTATCGACCAAATGCTGGAACGATTAGCCGGTCATGAGTATTACTGTTTCTTGGATGGTTATTCAGGGTATAACCAAATCCCTATAGCCCCGAGGACCAAGAAAAGACAACGTTCACGTGCCCATTTGGGACATTTGCCTATCGTCGAATGCCTTTCGGCCTATGTAATGCCCCCGCCACTTTCCAACGTTGTATGTTAAGCCTTTTTTCTGATATGGTCGAGCGTTTCTTAGAGATTTTCATGGACGACTTCTCCATCTATGGAAATTCATTTGACCAGTGTCTCCATCACTTGGAGCTAGTGCTGAATAGGTGCACCGAAAAGAACTTGACCCTCAATTGGGAAAAGTGTCACTTCATGGTGCAGCATGGGATTGTCCTAGGTCATAAGATATCTAGGGAAGGGATCAAGGTAGACAAGGCTAAGGTGGAGATCATAGCCAAACTTCCACTTCCACGATGCGTGAAGGACATTCGGTCTTTCTTAGGACACGCTGGGTTTTATCGTAGGTTCATTAAGGTTTTAGCAAAATTGCTAGACCCCTTACAAACCTTCTAGCTAAAGACGTACCCTTCATCTTTGATGATAGGTGTAATAGTGCGTGGGAGAAATTGAAAGTGGAACTTATCTTTGCTCCTATCATCTCACCTCCGGACTGGTCCAAACCTTTTGAGATCATGTGCGATGCCTCAGATTTTGCGATAGGCGCTGTCTTAGGACAGCGTAAGGATAGCAAGCAGCACGTGATCTATTATTCGAGTAGGACGCTCAATGACGCCCAAATGAACTATACTACAACCGAGAAGGAATTCTTGGTAGTAGTGTTCACTTTGGAGAAATTCCGCCCATACCTACTTGGGACCAAGACCACGATTTTCACCGACCATTCTGCACTGCGATACCTTATGCTAAAAAAGGATGCGAAGTCCCGACTCATTCGTTGGATCCTCCTCCTTCAAGAATTTGATCTCGAAATTTGAGATAAAAAAGGTGTTGAAAATGTTGTCGCAGACCATCTCTCTCGCGTGCCTAATGCACCCTCCGACGAACTGCCCATCAATGACAATTTTCCCGATGAACAACTTCTAGCCATCTCTAAGGAACCATGGTTTGCTGACATAGTAAATTACTTAGTCACAAACCAAACGCCACTTAATTGGTCAAAACAGGATAGATACCGGTTCTTGTCTCAAGTCCGGTATTACATATGGGAAGATCCATACCTTTTTAAATATTGTAGCGACCAAATTATTAGGAGATGTGTCCCCGATGAGGAGACTAGAAGCGTTCTAGCCTTTTGTCATGAGTTCGCTTGCGGTGGACACTTTGGTCCCCGCAAAACTGTCGAAAAGATTCTGCAAAGTGGCTTTTATTGGCCAACTGTGTTCAAAGACGCATTCAAGTATTGCGAAACTTGCACAAGATGTCAAATGATAGGAAGAATTTTCAAACGAAATATGATGCCCCTAAATCCAATTCTAGAAGTAAAACTTTTCGATGTCTGGGGCATTGATTTTATGGGACCCTTCCCTAATTCGTTTGGGCACCAATACATCTTGTTGGCCGTAGACTACGTATCAAAATGGGTTGAAGCCGTTCCTTGCAAGACAAATGACAATAAAGTTGTTGTCAAATTCTTGAAAGAAAATATCATCTCGCGCTTTGGAACCCCTCGTGCCATTATTAGTGACAATGGTACACATTTTTGCAATAAAACTTTTGAGGCTCTTATGCGAAAATACGCCATAACTCACAAGTTGTCTACGCCCTACCATCCTCAAACTAGCGGACAGGTAGAAGTTTCCAATAGGCAAGTCAAGCTTATCTTGGAGAAAACTGTGAATCAGAATAGGAAGGACTGGTCCACCAAATTGGTGGATGCCCTATGGGCATATAGGACTGCCTTTAAGACGACTCTAGGAATGTCTCCCTACAGACTAGTCTTTGAAAAAGCTTGCCACCTTCCTGTTGAGCTAGAGCACCGGGCCTTATGGGCAATTAAGCAACTGAATTTTGATATGGATAAGGCCAGTGAGCTTCGGAAATTGCAAATTTCTGAACTAGAGGAATTGAGGAACGAAGCATATGACAATGCGAAAATTGCGAAGGATAGCGTTAAGGTCTTTCATGATAAGTTCATCACGAGAAAAACTTTTGTCTAAGGACAAAAAGTGTTACTTTATAACTCTAGACTTCATCTTTTTCCCGGCAAGTTAAAATCAAGATGGACAGGACCGTTCATTGTTAAGACCGTGTTTCCACACGGAGCGATAGAGATCTACGATCCAAAAATGGCAGTACATTCAAGGTAAATGGTCAACATCTTAAAATCTTTTTGGAATCAGTTCCGGAAGTGAATGCAGCCAAGGGTCTTTTTGACCTACGTATCGGTAACTATATCTTTCTGCCAATTCATGCATCCATGCATTTCATTCATACATTAGGGACAATGCATGAAACAAGTGTGGGGGAAGGGTATGTAAAGTATATGTAAAATAAATAAAATAATAATAATAATCTTTATTTTTTTCTCTTTAGTTTTTCTAACATAATAAACAATAAAAAATAATAATAAAATAATAAATAAAAAATAAAAAAATTTATAAAAAGGACAATATTTTGACTTATCTTTTGAAAGAAACCTAAGTTAGTTTTAAGAATTAGGAAAATCATGATTAGGATTTCTAAAAACTTGGTCAAAATAAATAAATTGTTTAATTTTTAGGTATAAGAGGAGAAATTGAATAAGTAATTAGTCTTGATTTTTACCTTAATGAAATGTGCATACCTGATGCATATCTAGGATTCTAAGACAAAGACCCTTGTGCCTCATATATAAAAAAAAATTCACTAATTAAGCTGGATACATGTGCCACAAGAAGCATAAGTATTCACGCCTAAAGGTGAGTCTATAAATAAGTGTCCTTAGTTTTGAGGCCTAGTTCACTCGAATTTGAGTCCGAGGGGTGTTTTCTCACCCGGTGCCCTAAAACAAACCAGTTTAGGAGTCACCGACTTTAAGTTCGCTACATGGGTGGATTAGAAAGCCTAAGAAAACTAAGAAATATTATATATGTATTAACACATCTAACAGTCAATTAGTTAGGTATGAGGGCCTCAAGAAGCCTTAATACTTACACAAAAGAAAATTAGATGAGTTATATATATTAAAAAAAATCATAATAATAATAAAGAGGCATGAGAGTCCAAGTCAAGGAATTCTTAGATTCACAAGGATGCGTATGACTTTTGGTAACGAAAAAGGCTATACAAACATTCAATTTTGATCCTTACCTAAAATGAATAACAATTGACTTTATTAAGACTAAGTTTAAGAATGAATAAAAATGATAATCCTAAAACTTATAGACTACTTAGTCTCTTCAAATATATTTCGAATATTTTTCTTTTTATGGATTTTGTGGGTGTAATCCGCTGAAAACCCTCACGAGACAACACTCGTCCTCTAGGGTAACCTAGGGGTTTAACGGCTTGTTGCACATGCTAAGTGCAACCGTGATTCCTACGAAAGTGAGTTAGCTAGATTAGTTTTTCTTTTTGATTTTTACTCGAGGACGAGCAAAAAGATAAGTGTGGGGTGTGATAGGTAGTAAAAATTGCATAATTGTCATCACATTTACTATCACATTTTCATATTTATTCATATAATCATGCACTATTACTAATATTTTGTTATTTAATGTGTTCAGGCCTTGAGTGTTTTTAAATAAAGAATAAAAGACTAAATGAAGCCCAAAAGCCCATGTCCAAGCCTATGTCCAAGCCCAGGTGCAAAAGTGCAATTACAAAATGTCAAAAGTGCAAATACAAAGTGCAAATGTTGCAGATACTAAAAAAGAGGGAAGGGATAGAATTCTATTCAACCCTAGATACTTGGTGGATGAGGATAAATAAGAGTGCAAGGATAAAAATTCGTTTTGGAAGAGATTTGGATTAAGGGTAACTTGATTTCCAAGTTATCCCGAAATCTCAAATTAAAAAGTCGAGATGCCAGATCCAGACGGATATGCCCAAATGGATGGACCAGATGAGGCCACGCACAAAAGCGCGCGGCCAGGGATAAGATTCTGGCCGCGGAAACGCGGCCAGAGCCGCGTTTTCGCGGCAATATGGATGAGGCTGCGTACCAGATTTCTTGGCAGTGTTTCAATGGGACTCTACTTCATTCTGAGCCTATAAATACCCCTGCAGACGCAACAGAGAGGGCTATCCAGAGAAGATTAGGGTTTTCTTTAGCTTTTCCTTAAATTTCTGCAATTTGTAATTTCATTTTAAAGGCATTGTGGAGAAGAAGGAGCGTGTATTTGGAAGACATATTTTTGAATAAAGGTTACCTCTTTTGCTATTTGATTCTTGTCAGTTAATTTTATTTCTTTTCTCTGTGATCTCTTGTTTTTGGTTTTTAATCTGTGATCTATTGTTTCGTTTTGTTTTTCCTTCTTTAACAATTCTTCTCAAGTAAAAAAATAAATAAATAAAAAAAATATAATTAAAAAAAATGATGTCTAACTAATTCTTAGTATGGTTTGCTGATCTCTTAAGCAACCCTAGGGCAGTTTAGGAGTTGAATAGATTGATGATCAATTTTTAGAAACCCTAGGTCTAAGATTGCTTTTCTTGAAGATTAAACTGATAGTTAGATTTCTTAATCTAGGTTGCACACTTAAACAACTCTTCATGACTTCATACTTAAGAATTAGGACAACATAAATTTAAGATAACACTTTTCTTATGCTGTACTTAGAAGTTAGGATGAAACTTTGTTTAGTTTTTGGTAATGCAACTTAGTTAAATTCTAGTATCATTTTTTCTTGCTTGAATCCTTCTTAATAAACCTAGGGTAAATCATATATATCTCAAGATGACATTCAACATCCAAGACTTGCATTGTGGGTTGTGTTAGTAGATCAGTAAAACCATACCTCTTTAATCATATTTCAAATCTAATCTCTCCTTTGTTTTATTTGAAGCATACAGAGAAATCGGCCGAAAAGCTTGCATCGCATCCTTCCCTGAGGATCACAACCCGCTTTGGCCCTTGCTACAGCGGATAGCATTGAGATTGAGAACTCTACAACTCAATCTTTTTCTTTACAAACTCTTAAATCTCCATCAATAGGCTAGACAACCAACACCCTTAGAAAATCATAGTCAGCAGCTGTTTTTCCCGACCAAACCTCGAGAGGAGTTTTCCCTCCTATCGCAGACGACGGCAACCTGTTAACAAGATAGCAAGCGTATGCCAAAGCCTCAGCCC
>JAVJIF010020552.1:0-51180 GCA_038442645.1 Agave tequilana
GGAGATAGTCCAAAGCCCTTCACCGGGAATTCAACTACACTCTACGGTTACACTAAGTGTTTGCATTTAGTTTTTAATTCTGCATCATTGTCATTAGATCAGCCTTACACCTATTCACCCCTCCTCTAGGTGTACTTTCAATTAGTATCAGAGCCTACACTCCTGATATTAGGTTCAACCACTTAGGACTGAGATCTTGGTTAGCTAATCTATCATTTGCATTTGCACACCTATAGTTTGCATCATAGATAACCCTCCCATGTTTGATGTCTGTAAAATTGAGATATGAAAGATATGATGAGTTGGCATTTAAAAGCCATAAGTTGGAAAGCTTACCTTGTCATTACCAAGCAATCTTACCTTAGTAATAGCAAGCATTTAGAGGCCAATGCACAATCCCTAAAGGACTTAGAAAATCACTTCACAAAGAATATTTAAATATGATTTCTCATTTTAATTCCGCCTTTGCTGTGTGGAACATATTGACATCCTCCGAGCTTCAAACACCAAACATTGTGAAGAAGGAATCTAGTGGAGAAGAATCCGAACAACAATGCTACATGGTCCAAGGGAATGACTCCCTTGAGGTAAATTCAGAATCTCAACTAAATGATAGTGATAGTTCTTCCTGTGATGAATATATTGATGCTGATGCATTAAATGAAGAACTTCTATTGTATGTGAAAGATTGATTTCAAAGAATAAAGTTTTGAAAAAGAATAGATCAAAATTAAAAGAAGAAAATAAAAATTTATCTTCTAAACTTGACTTGGTTTTGCAAGAGAGTGATGAGATTTCAAGTGAACGTGACTCACTTAAATCCCAACTTGAACTTGCCCTAAATGAAAATAAAATTTGAAAAATAAAAATGATAGTGAAATTGCTTGGAAGAAAAGTGAGACTTATTTTTAAAACTTGATTTTGTTGTAAAAGAAAATGAATCTTTAAAAAAAAAATTATTTCTATTTTAAAAGAATTGGATTTGGTTTCTAAGAAAAATATTTCTTTGAAAAATGACTTAGATTCTCATGTCTGCTATGCTAGTATAGTTTTTACCATCTAGTGTAACCATAGCATGCTCCACTTCTTCTTCCATGATTGAAAATGATATTTGTTTGTTAACGAAGAATGTTGATTGTTTGGGCTCCACTTTGAGCCAATGTGCCATGGACCACACACGGTTGGAATTCATGTTTCGAAAGAAACATGTTCCTCCTATGCATGCACACAAATCACGGCATACATGCTTCCCACGTTCACACTCATAACACTATGTATGCTCATATGTACACTTGTACACATTGTGAACGAAAGGGCCACCTTGCTAAGTTTTGTTGTGATAGAGTACATGATGTAAATTTAGCAAATAGATTTGTTTGGGTTAGAAAAGGTGTTAACTTCATGGACCAAAAAGAGTATGGATACCAAAATCCACCCCTATTTTATTTGATGTAGGTATGGGCTCTCACATGACGTGAGAGTGATGGTGCCTTGAGGTGAATGCAGCTAATGGACTAATTTGGATGCATCACTTTCAAGGAGAGTTTGGTGGGAGGGCCACCTTAATTTGGAGACCTAGAGATGTGCCCTCATGGTTTTGGTAACTATCTCTTACTCCTATTATGTTTACATGCTTTCATATGATAATTTTTAGTATGTTATGTTTTTTTTTGATCATTATGCTATATGTCATGAAAATTAAACCTATGACATACATATATAGTAATTAAGATACACCCATGTCATATGAATATTACTTTTGTGTTCTCATCATAGTTTAGCTATTGTGTATAACATATTCTAAATCATGTGCATGTACATAATAATCATATTGATTTATGTTTTCATTTTGCACTTCATGATTTGATTACATGTTAGATGTAATTTCATTAAAATTTGTGTATATGCTTGTATAACTAATGAGCCACAAATTGATTATTATATGTTTGTACTTGATTGCTCATTTGTACCCATTAAATGTACTAGTATAGCCTAGTTTTGATGATTCTTACATTTTGACTTGTATTCCCTATTTTGGACATGTTTTTCATGATAATATGTTTTAGCTTCATGTATATGTTAATTTGCCAAAACTATTGAATATACCTGTATACTCTTGAGTCATTGCCTTTCATGCAAAATCTCTTTATAGACTCAATTGTGTTTGGATATGTATGTATACCTTTTAGTTTTGACAAAACATACATAAGCCTGAAGTTTGAATTATTTTGATAAAAATTAAATTTTGATAATTTCATGTTTTTGAAAAAGAATTTCATATGAGCCTTATTGCCCATTTCATGACTATGTTTTTCACATATTGCTTATACACTCACATCATTCTTACTTACTCATGATTTGTTTTCATGAGATTATATGTGCTTTATTGCTATTTGAGTATTGATGATTGTTGTGATTTTCAAGTTTCTTAGAATATTTTATTGTTTTATTACTTGCTTGAAGGATTTTGTACTAGTTTACAATTTTATCATTTAACTAGCTTGTATTCTTCATTTGGAAGAGTTTTCAATTATGCTAGACTATTTTCAACTTATTTTTGAAAAACCATTCCATCTATGGGTGGTTGGATGGGCGCCCATGCCTTGTGAGCTTAATTGAAAATCTTTTTAAACTTGCATGAATAGGGAGGTATTTATGAGTTATACACTTGATTCTTATTGTGTTTTCAATTGATATCACAATTGATATCTATTTTGTATACTCATATTCGTTTATATATATATATATATATATATATATATATATATATATATATATATATTATATATATATATATATATATATATATATATATATATATATATATATATGTATGCTTCAACTTCAAATAGTATCAATTTCGATTGAATTTAAATTTCATACATATATATGTGTTTTGATTGTGCTTACTATATCTCTATATCTTTAAGCACAAATTTTGTTTAAGCTAAGCTTGATTTAGTTCTAAATGATAATTATTTTTCAATTGGTATCTCATACATGCGTATGCATGATTTTCATTAGTATTTTATAAAGGGGGACAAAATTCATATTTTACCTTTCAATCAGTTTTGTTTACAATTGGTGTTTTAATCCCACTCTTTATGTTGAAAAATGATATCTTAGTTTTCATTTGATTTCCTATACTCCTAATGAAAATTATTTCAATTGGTATATGTTTCATTTTCAATATTGGTATCAAGAATATTAAATTGATATTATTCTCTATTTGGTATCTTTATTGCAAAATGACTTTAGTGTTTAACCAAAAAGGTTGGTTTATGTTTTTCAATTGGTTTCAAGATTTCCTATATATGTTTATATCTTTCAATTGGTATCAAAATTTTTGTTGGTTTCTTCAAAATATTTTGTTTGTTTTCAATTGGTATCATAATGTTTCAATGTATACCTCCGTACTAAATTGATATATTTTTCAATTGGTATCATAATGTTTTGATTTGTATTACTTATATGTAATGGAAGCTTAACATCTCTATTTATAGATTCATGTTGAGTACATGTCATATTGAAGTAATTGACCTTTCTTTGGTATGTAGAAACACGTGTGTAGAGGGAGCTTCACATCTCCTTTTATACATTGCATATTATGCTTTATGTGGTTAGGGTTTAATCATCTCTTTTCATAAAATGCATATATGCAGGGGGAGTTAACTTCACGTCTCTCCTCTTCATGAATGTATATAGCATTTACACCTTTATTGTTTTGATTTATGAAAAAGGGAGAATATTATTTATGCTCTTTATTGTTTGTACCCCTTTGTTGATGAATTAACAAAAAGGGGAGAGATATTTTGGAGTTTGATATATGCATGTTTGTTCATATGCATGTTTGTTTAAATTTGTTATCTTTTATCATTGGTATCAAGAGCATCTTTTGTTGGTATCAAGAGCAACATTATTTTAAGAACATTTTTATTTTAAAATTGGTATCAAATGCATGTTTATTTCATTGGTATAAAAGATCATGTTTGTTTTATTTCCTTATTTTATGCATGTTTATGCATATCTATATTGAGCATTCATTGCATATCTTTATTATTTATTGCTATGCATGAGTTAAGGGGGAGCTTCTTTGAAGCTTAACTTTAATCCATACATATATAACTCTATGAGTTTTGTCATCATCGAAAGGGGGAGATTGTTGGCCTAGAGACCCTTCACTCTAGTTTTGATGATGATTAACTCATGTAGTTATAGTTTACTAATAATCTTGTGATTTTAGTTTCAGATATTTGATCAAGATATTAGTAGGTGATTAGCTTCAACAAAGGTGTTTGGAGCTTTTACATGGTGATTCAAGAGCTCGCGCGTCAAGTTCACATCTAGCACTCGGTCGGAGTCAAGCTCATTGGATCGCATTTAGATCGAGTCGACTTGGAGACAAAGTTCTACAAGAAGACATCGGTTTGTTTAGTTTAAGTTTGGTTTAGATCATTGTAAAGATTAGATAGTGTTGATATGCTCAAGTTCATAATACACACACAAGTTTAAAGTTTCATGTTTTGGTTTTTCAATTTAACCGATCTTGGTTTTCATGTCAAAAACATAGATATAATATCTTTCACGTATCATATACAGTATGCTTCAAATTTGTTTAAATATCATGTTTTTGTATCTACAAGTGTTTTGAAAAAATCGGATTTCCATTTCAAAAATCCAAGTTTTGGAAAATATGGATTTTGGTTTAAGGCAAAATTTCAATATCACAAAAATGGTTCAAATTGTTTGAAATATGTGTTGAATTTTTGTCACATATTTGTATTTCAAAGATCTTATAAGAACATATTTTGTGAAATTTATGTGTATTTTATGAGATTTTTTAGAAGGCAAAAATCCAAGTTTTTTAATCCCTAAAATTCTGAACTGGCTGTCTGTCGGTCGATAGGACCGGTCGACCAAGGCAGAAGTCAGTCGACCGACGTACACAGAACGTGCAGCAGCCTTGGCTGAGGCCGGTCGACCGCCAGAGAGGTTCTGCTCTCTGGAATGGCCCGGTCGACTGCCCGGTCGACCAGCAGAGAGCTCTGCTCTTTGTATCCAGCTCTGGCTAACCGAGCGGTCAACCGACCAGACAGCTGTTGCTCTCTAGATTCAGGCCCGGTCGACCAGGCGATCGACCGGTGGGCTCAACAGTCATAAATTTGACCGTTGCCGGTCGACCAGAAGTACAATTTTCTCCTTTGTCTGCTGCCAACGGGCAGATTGTTATGGGGCCATAAATACCCCATATTTGAGTTGGTTCTCAACAAGAATTTTAAGAGCAAAAATTTCCATCTTCTTAAGTGTTTTAACAGCAAGTTATAAAAGAGTTTTTTGGTTCAAAAGATCTATCTTCATTTGTTTTAAAGACTTAGAAAAATCAAAGAAAAAGAGAAGTCTTTGGGATCTATTTTTGTTCTTCAATTCCATTATATCCTTGAAGTTTTCCCAAGTATTTTCTTTGTACTTTTGATTTCCAAACTCTTTATTTTCTCATACTTGAGCTATCTATCTATCCTATCTATTAGGATCATTATTTTGTGGGAAAAATTGGTTTGTGGTTGAGAGAGACCACCAAGTGTTGTAACCCTCCTTTCTTTGTGACATCCCTCTAGTGAGAGGTGATTGTGTTGATATCCCTCTTGTGTAGAGGTGATTATGGAGGTTGTGTTGGGATCCCTCAAGTGTGAGGTGATTGTTGTTGGTGTTGGCTTTGAGCCTAATCCCTCTAGTGACAGGTTGATTGTTGTTTGGCTAAGTGCCTATCCCTCTAAGTGTATAGGTGATTTTGCGTTGTGCCTTGCCTCTAGTGAGAGGTTATATTGTTGGAGAGAGGAGTTGTTTACTCCCAAATTGTATTTGCCCAAATCCTCAGTGGAGGTTCCCTGTGTGGGAAGTCCTGTGTGGACGAGTTAGTGAAAATCTTTCTGTGTGAAGGCGGGGACGTAGAGCTGGGTGCTTGAATCTCGAAACATATCTTTGTGTTTGCGTTTGATCCACTTTCTCTAACTCTCTCTTATATTGTGCATTATTTCATATTGCTCATATCATATACATGCTTGGTTTGATTTTGTGCCCATACTTGTGTTTAATCAAGAGAGCTTCATATAGCACCTCAATTTTTATTTAGAGGAATTTAGAGGAGATAGTCCAGAGCCCTTCACCGAAAATTCGGCTACACTCTGTGGTTACACTAAGTGTGTTGCATTTAGTTTTTAATTCCGCATCATTTATCATTAGATTAGCCTTACACCTATTCACCCCCTCTAGGTGTACTTTCAATTGGTATCAGAGCCTACGCTCCTAATATTAGGTTTAACCACGTAGGAGTGAGATCTTGGTTAACTAATCTATCATTTGCATTTGCACACCTATAGTTTGCACTCATGGATAACCCTCCCATATTTGATGTGTCTAAAATTGAGATATGGAAGGAGGTTATGATGAGTTGGCATTTAAAAGCCATAAGATGGAAAGCTTACCTTGCCATTACCAAGGAATCTTACCTTAGTAATAGCAAGCATTTAGAGGCCAATTCACAAGCCTTAGAGGCACTTAGAAAATCACTTAGTAAAGAATATTTAAATATGGTTTCTCATTTTAATTCCGCCTTTGCAGTGTGGAACATATTGACATCCTTCGATTTTCAAACGCCAAACATTGTGGAGAAGGAATTTAGTGGAGAAGAATCCGAACAACAATACTACATGGTCTAAGGGAATGACTCCCTTGAGGTAAATTCGGAATCTCAACTAGATGATAGTGATAGTTCTTCTTGTGATGAATATATTGATTTTGATGCATTAAATGAAGAACTTTCTATTGTATGTGAAAGATTGATTTCAAAGAATAAAGTTTTGAAAAAGAATAGTTCAAAATTAAAAGAGGAAAATAAAAATTTATCTTCTAAACTTGACTTGGTTTTGCAAGAGAGTGATGAGATTTCAAGTGAACGTGACTCACTTAAATTCCAACTTGAACTTGCCCTAAATGAAAACAAAATTTTGAAAAATAAAAAGATTGTGAAATTATTTTGAAGAAAAATGAGACTTTATCTTCAAAACTTGATTTTGTTGTAAAAGAAAATGAATCTTTGAAAAAAAATTATTTCTATTTCAAAAGAATTGGATTTGGTTTCTAAGAAAAATATTTCTTTGAAAAATGACTTAGATTCTCATGTTTGCCATGCTAGTATAGCTTCACCATCTAATGTAATCATAGTATGCTCCACCTCTTCTTCCATGATTGAAAATGATATTTGTTTGTTAAAGAAGAGTGTTGATTGTTTAGGCTCCACTTTGAGCCAATGTACCATGGACCACACACGGCTGGAAGTTATGTTTGAAAGAAACATGTTCCTCCTATGCATCACACAAATCACGGCATACACATGCTTCCCACGTTCACACTAATAACACTATGTATGCTCATGTGTACACTTGTACACATTGTGGACGAAAGGACCACCTTGCTAAGTTTTATTATAATAGAGTACATAATGTAAATTTAGCAAATAGATTTGTTTGGGTTAGTAAAGGTGCTAACCCTCATGGACCCAAAAGAGTATGGGTACCAAAATCCACTCCTATTTTATTTAATATAAGTGTGGGCTCTAATATGACGTGAAAGTAATGGTGCCTTGAGGTGAATGCGTTCTGAGCTTAATGGTGACTATTTTAGATGCATCACTTTCAAGGAGAGTTTGGTGGGAGGACCACCTTGGTTTGGAAACCTAGAGATGTGCCCTCATGGTTTTGATAACTATCTCTTACTCCCATTTATGTTTACATGCTTTCATATGATTATTTTTTAGCATGTCATGTTTTTATGATCATTATGCCATATGCCATGAAAATTAGACCTATGACATACATATATAGTAATTAGATACACCCATGTTCGTATGGATTATTACTTTTGTGTTCTCACCATAGTTTAACTATTGTGTATATCATAATTCTAAATCATGTGCATGTGCATATTAATCATGTTGATTTATGTTTCATTTTGCACATCATGATTTGATTACATGTTTATATGTAGCTTTCATTAAAACTTGTGTATATGCTTGTACAACTAATGAGTCACAAATTGATTATTATATGTTTGTACTTGATTGCTCATTTGTACCCATTAGATGTACTAATATAGCCTAATTTTAATTATTCTTGAATTTTGACTTGTATTCCCTATTTTGGACATGTTTTTCATGATAATATATTTTAGCTTCATGTATATGATAATATGTTTTTTATTATAATAGAGTACATACATATGCCTTGAAGTTTGAATTATTTTGATAAAAATTAAAGTTGATGATTTTCATGTTTTTGAAAAGGAATCTCATATGAGCCTTATTGCCCATTTTCATGACTATATTTTTCACATATTACTTATACACGCATATCATTCTTTCTTACTGATGATTTGTTTTCATGAGATTATATGTGCTTTATTGCTATTTGAGTATTGATGATTGTGTGATTTTCAAGTTTCTTAGAATATATTATTGTTTTATTCCTTTCTTGAAGGATTTCGTAATTGTTTATAATTTTATCATTTAACTAGCTCGTATTCTTCATTTTGAAAGAGTTTTCAATTATGCTAAACTATTTTCAGACATATTTTTGAAAACCCCTTCCATCTATGGGCGGTTGGATAGGCGACCATGTCTTGTGAGCTTAATTGAAAATCTTTTTAAACTTGTGCATGAATAGGGAGGTATTTATGAGTTAAACACTTGATTCTCATTGTCTTTTCAATTGGTATCACAATTGATATCTATTTTGTATACTCATATTTGTTTATATATATGTATGCTTCAACTTCAAATAGTATCAATTTCGATTGATATTTAATTTTCCATACATATATATGTGTTTTGATTGTGCTTACTATATCTCTATATCTTTAAGCACAAATTTTGGTTATGTTAAGCTTGATTTAGTCCTTAATGACAATTATTTTTCAATTGGTATCTCATACAAGCTTATACATGATTTTCATTAGTATTTCATAAAGGGGGACAAAATTCATGTTTCACCTTTCAATCGATTTTGTTTATAATTAGTGTTTACTCCCACTCTTTATGTTGAAAAATGATATCTTAGTTTTCATTTGGTTTATTATGCTCCTAATGTAAATTATTTTCAATTAGTATATGTTTCATTTTCAATATTGATATCAAGAATATTAAATTGATATTATTCTCTATTTGGTATCTCTATTGGAAAATGACTTTAGAGTTTAACCAAAAAGGTTGGTTATGTTTTTCAATTGGTTTCAAGATTTCCTATATGTTTATATCTTTCAATTGGTATCAAAAATTTTGTTAGTTTCTTCAAAATGTTTGTTTATTTTCAATTGGTATCATAATGTTTCGATGTATACCTTCGTACTAAATTGGTATATTTTTCAATTGGTATCATAATGTTTTGATTTATATTGCTTATATGCAAGGGAAGCTTAATATCTTCTCTATTTATAGATTCATGTTGAGTGTATGTCATATTGAAGTGATTGACCTTTCTTTGGTATGTAGTACACGTGTGTAGAGGGAGCTTCACATCTCCTTTTATACATTGCATATTATGTTTTATGTGGTTAGAGTTTAGTCATCTCTTTTTATATAAATGCATGTATGCAGGACGAGTTAATTCCACGTCTCTCCTCTTCATGAATGTATATAGCATATACACATTTATTGTTTTGATTTATGCAAAAAGGGAGAAAAATATTATTTATGCCCTTTATTGTTTGTACCCCTTTGTTGATGAATTGATAAAAAGGGGAGAGATATTTTAGAGTTTGATATATGCATCTTTGTTCATATGCATATTTGTTTAAATTTGTTATCTTTTACCATTGGTATCAAGAGCATCCTTTGTTAGTATCAAGAGCAACATTGTTTTAAGAACATTTTTTATTTTAAAATTGGTTTCAAAAGCATGTTTATTTCATTGGTATAAAAGATCAAGTTTGTTTCATTTTCTTATTTTATGCATGTTTATGCATATCTATATTGAGCATTCATTGCATATCTTTATTGTTTATTGCTACCCGGCCGAGTGGGATCTTGTCCCGTACCCTCATAAGTTCAAAACTCTAACCCTACAGGCCTTCGACGGCAAGGGGTCACCGAACCAGCACATATACTACTTCAAGTCTCAGATCGGGAATGTAATATCAAATGATAGCATCCTGGCACGTTTGTTCATCGGCACCCTAAAAGGGATTGCTTTTGAGTTATTCATGAAGCTTCCAGAAGGTTCTATCAAGAACTAGGGTGATCTGGAGAAGATTTTGAAAAGTCACCTAGAGGGGGGGTGAATAGGTGACAAAGCTAATCAAGGGCAAATAAAAAATTTAAAGCTACAACAATCACAAGATGAATGCTAGCAAGTAAGTATGACAATGAATATGATGAGAAAATAATAAGTGCAAGCAAAATAGAGTAAGAATTGCAAGAATGTAAACCAATCGCAAACACAAGGATATGTTATCCAGGTTCGAGCACCCAGCTCTACTCCCCGCCTTCCCAGAAGGATTCTAGCTACTTCCACTATCACAAAGATCTCAATTACAATGGAGTACCCAACTCCACAATCTCAGTACAAGAAATTTCCTTGGTAGTCAAAAGACCACAAACTCTCTCTTTCAAATATCTCTTCCCTTACAAAGGTCCTTAGAGAATATTGAGTAGGAATGAAGCTCTTTTGTGTGTAAGGAAAAGAAATTGAAATCAGAGAAAACTTTTGAAAACCCTTCAGAAATTGAGAGAATTTAGCTCAAAAACCAAGAACTTTGAAAGCCTTAAACTTTTGAATTTTTGCAAAGATTGTTGTTGTAACCAATCTCTCCCCAAACACCCCTATTTATAGGAGAGGGCTAGGGTTTAGGGATAAAACATAATTACTGATGTTTAGGAGGTAATTAGATCAAAATATATCCTTAAACGGATTTTTAAACACAAAAGACAAAAATAAACAGCCCTTAAAAATCTGCCCGTTACTGTTCAAACGGTCGGATCGGTCGACCGGGCCGGTCGACCGGTAGTATAAAAATTTGACCGTTACAGGCTATCGGTCGACCGACCCAGTCGACTGATACAAACTGTGACAAAAAATAAATAGTCCGGTCGACCGCCCCGGTCGACCGACAGACAGACGTGCACACGGATATGTGCATCTGCCAGGACTTCGGTCGACTGGTCCGGTCGACCGGACCAGACTGACATAGGCTCGGTCGACCGACCCGGTCGACCGGATCAGGTCAAAAAGCCAAATTTAAAAAGAAATAAAAGAGGATTTTGATTTTATCAAAAATACTTTTGAACAGGGATTAGTATAAAACACAAATATATATCTGTAGGCAAAATCTTGTATGCAAAATATTTTTGTATAATTTATAAGAAATTATTTTGGAATGAGCATGTGCGCAAAAACGTGTGTGATAGAGCTTCAAACCTATCCACTACTCTTTAACAAACTATAAACTGAAAAACAAATTACATGAAGACTTCTTGAGCTATCTTCAAGTCTTTGAGCCATCCAATGCCTTGCTAGTGCCTTCTCTTCTATGATCCTTCCTTGATGTGCAATTTGCCTTCCTTGCTTTGTGGAACTTAGAAGTTCTTGCAATAGCTAAGCGAATGGTCTCTAAACATGGTACAAACCTGAAACTTATCTTAACAAATTTGTTAGTACCAAATAGCTCATATTTGGTTTGTCATCATCAAAACACAAAACAATTGGAGAGTGTAACCTCTTGGGCCAACAATCTCCCCTTTTTGATGATGACAAAACAAATAGGCTATTAACAAAAATATAGGGTAGGAGAAAACTCCCCCTCAAATTATGCTATACTTAAAACACAAGAATATGCTCTAGAAACTAATAATTGAAATGATGCACCAATTATTAAAACCAATTAAAACAAAAATTTCTCTTGATACCAAAAATACCAAAAATAACTAAAACACAAGAATTTATTTAAAACACAAAAACTCATAAAAACAAAACAACAAAACATATAAATTCATATGGAACCAAGACCAAATGAACTTATTTTTGTCCATGTAAACTTATTCTCCCCCTTTTTGTCATACATCAAAAAGGGTTATGAAAAACATGTTTATTCAATAATACAAACATTAAGTTCTCCACAAATAAACGAAAATCTAGCAAAATCAAGAGGTTTAGTGAAAATATCGGCTAGTTGTAAATCCGTGGAAACATAATCAATATCTATATCACCTTTCTCAAAATGATCTCTAAGAAAGTGATATCTAATCTCAATGTGCTTGGTCTTACTATGTTGATTTGCATTTTTGGTCATGTGAATAGTACTAGTATTATCACAAAATATTTTTATATGATCAAAGTGCAAATCAAAATCAAGGAGAGTATGTTTCATCCAAAGAACTTGTGCACAACAAGCCCCCGCGGCAACATACTCCGCCTCGGCGGTTGAGAGAGCTACGGAATTTTGCTTCCTAGAGGACCATGAAACAAGACAATTACCAAGAAATTGACATGTCCCACTAGTACTCTTTCTATCTACTCTACAACCCGCATAATCGGCATCCGAATAACTAGTCATTGAAAAATCTATAGTTTTTGGATACCAAAGACCCATCCCAATTGTGCCCTTAATATAACGAATAATGCGTTTTACCGCAATAAGATGAGACTCTTTAGGACACGATTGAAATCTAGCACAAAGACACACACTAAACATGATATCCGGCCTACTTGCCGTCAAATATAAAAGACTTCCTATCATGCTTCTATATAATTTAATATCAACATTTTTACCTTGTTCGTCCTTATCAAGCTTAGTTGTAGTTGCAATTGGAGTGTTGCAAGCCTTTGATCCTTCAAGCCCAAACTTCTTTACTAGCTCCTTTGCATATTTGGCTTGGTTAATGAAGGTTCCGTCTTGCAATTGCTTGATTTGGAGTCCAAGGAAGAAATTGAGCTCACCCATGGAAGACATTTCAAATTCTAGTTGCATTACCTTCTCAAAATCCTTGCACAAAAGCTCATTAGTAGATCCAAAAATTATATCATCAACATAAATTTGCACAATTAAAATATCATTATCAACATGCTTAGTAAAAAGAGTTGTGTCTACTTTGCCTTTAATAAAATCATTGGAAATGAGAAAACTAGAAAGCCTTTCATACCAAGCTCTTGGAGCTTGTTTCAATCCATACAAAGCTTTATCAAGTTTAAAAACAAAATCGGGATGAACATGATCAACAAAACCGGGAGGTTGAGCAACATAAACTTCTTCATTAATAAAACCATTCAAAAATGCACTTTTCACATCCATTTGAAAAAGTTTAAAATTTTTAAAACATGCAAAAGCTAGTGTCATCCGTATGGCTTCAAGCCGTGCTACGGGTGCAAAGGTCTCCTCAAAGTCAATTCCCTCAACTTGAGTGTAACCTTGGGCCACTAACCTAGCTTTATTCCTAATGACATTTCCGGACTCATCCATCTTGTTTCTAAAGATCCACTTAGTACCAATTATTGGTCTATCGTGGGGCTTAGGAACAAGGTGCCAAACTTGGTTGCGCTCAAATTGATTGAGTTCCTCTTGCATGGCAAGCAACCAATATGGGTCCGTCTCGGCTTCGAGAATGCCTTTGGGTTCAAAATGAGAAATAAAAGCAAAGTTACCACATATGTCATGGAGTTTGGAGCGCGTTGTGACTCCTTTAGATGCATCACCCAAGATGAGCTCCTTAGGATGATTTGTAGCGTATCTCCAAGCTTTAGGAAGCGGTTGAGTGCTTTCCTCCTTATCCTCTTGAACTTCACCAATAGGATCTAGCTTTTCTTCTTGAGTGGGTGAGTCCTTCAAGGATAGTCTCTCCATGTCTTCACCTAGTGGTTCAATCTCTACAACATTCTCAACAACCACATTAGATTCTTCAAATTTAACATGCATGGATTCTTCAATGGTTAGTGTAGATCTATTGAAAACTCTATATGCTTTGCTAGTAGAGGAATATCCAACAAAGATAGCCTCATAAGCCTTAGCATCAAATTTACCCAAATTATCCTTAGTATTTAAAATAAAACACTTGCATCCAAAAACTTTAAAATATGCAACATTTGGTTTTCTAGAATGATACATTTCAAATGATGTTTTTGAAGAATTTTTGCACAAATAAATACGATTCGATATATAGCATGCGGTGTTTACGGCCTCGGCCCATAAATATTAAGGGAGGTCATATTCACTTATCATTGTCCTAGCCATCTCTTGAAGTGTTCTATTTTTCCTTTCTACAACTCCATTTTGTTGTGGAGTTCTAGGACAAGACGTTTCATGCTTAATTCCCTTTTTATCACAATAAGTCATGAAGAGTTGGTTAATAAACTCACCACCTCTATCACTTCTTATTCTCAAAATCGGAAAACCCTTTTCTTTTTCAACTCTTTTTCGAAAAATCTTAAAATGAGAAAAAGTTTGATCTTTATTTTGCAAAAAGAAAACCCAAGTAAAACGGGAGAAATCATCAACCAAAACAAATGCAAATCTACTTCCATTTAAACTTTTAGTTTTAGTTGATCCAAAAAGATCCATATGAATTAATTCTAAAGGCCTAGTTGTCATGATATCCTTGATTGGTTTAAAGGAAGACTTGGTTTGTTTCCCAAGTTGGCACGCACTACAAATGCGGTCTTTCTCAAAATCCAAGCAAGGTATACCCTTCACCAATTCCTTTGAATTAATCCTAGAGATATGGTCAAAAGATGCATGTCCTAATCTTCTATGCCAAAGCCAAGAATTTTCATCAAAAGCATTTAAGCATTTAGTAGAACAATCTAAATTAAGCATGTCAATAATATAAACATTATTATCACGAAAACCGGTAAGAATACAAACATCGGATTTAACATCAAAAATCTTGCATGAGGAATCATCAAAAACAACTTTAAGTCCACGATCACAAAGTTGGCTAATGCTAAGCAAATTATTTTTTAAACCATCTACTAAAACAACATTCTCTATAATAGGAGATGAACCAATTTGAATATTACCGATACCGATGATGGTGCCTTTGGAATCATCCCCGAAGGTGACGGAGCCACCTTCCATGTACCTTGATAGGGTTGTGAAGTTGTTGATGTCCCATGTCATGTGTCTTGAACAACCACTATCAAGGTACCACCGCTCCTTACGTCTTGGAGCCTTGGTGTGTACCTACATCAAACATTTTAGGACTTGATTTTGGTACCCACATTTTCTTGGGTCCATGAGGGTTAGAGCCATTAACCCAAACAAGATTATTTGAACTATGCAATTTATCATAACAAAACTTAGCTAAATGTCCATGTTTACCACAATATGTGCATCTATATACTCTACCATATCTAAATGCATAATGAGTGTGTGATTTGTGAGCATGGGCATTGTGAGCATGAGAATTCTTAGCTTGTGAAGTGTTAGCATGTGAAGTGGGCTTCTTAGAAAACATGTTCTCAAGTTTCTTGGTATTAAAAGCACAATCATTTAACACTTTTTCAAAATCATTCATTTTGGATTTAAAAGAAGAGATTTCTTTTTCATCAATAATAGGAGATTTTGCCTTACAAGCACTCTTGTAGGCACAAAATTCTTTTTGCATGGAAATGAAATTAGAAGAAATGTCATCTTTTTCTTTAGAAACAATGGCAAGTTGATTTTTAAGAAAAGCAACTTCTTTTTGCAATTTTAAGCATTCAAGTTTCTTATTATCATAAGTTTCAGAAAGTTCTACAAATGCATGTACTAGAACTTCCTTACTTAGTTCATCATCTTCATCATCATGAGATTGAGGGGTTACCTTAGGTGTGTTTGCCATGAAACAAATATTAGCTTGATCCACCTCCTCTTCGGACTCGCTTTCCGAATCCCATGTTGCTTTGTAGGCTTTCTTTTCCTCCGGCTTCTTTGGCTTGAAGGAGGAAGTCATTTTCTTCTTGAACTCCGGACAATCCGCCATGATATGTCCGGGTTTGCGGCAATTGTAGCATATGATCTTCCGCTCCTCTTTACCTTCGAATCTTCTCCGGAAGTTGAACTTGTTCTTTCGGTACAATCTCTTGACATTCCGCACAAGTAGAGTTAGCTCCTCATCTTCTTCTTCGTCTTCATCATCGTCATCATTGGTGGATGAAGTCTTAAAGGCAATGGATTTCTTCTTTGAAGTAGTTGCCTCATCTCTTGCTTTCTTCTCCATCTCATGGGTCTTTAGGTTCCCAATGAGACTAATGATGTCCATCTCGTCCTTGTCGTTCAACTCCTTTAAGGTGGTGGCCTTGATCTCCCAAGATGGTGGAAGAGCTCGTATCACTTTACGCACCTTTTGATCATTGGAGATGACGTCACCTAATGAAGAAAGACCATTTGTAATTTTAGTGAAACGAGTAATCATACAATCAATGGATTCTTCATCAAGCATTTTGAAAGATTCATATTGAGACCTCAAGAGATCTATCTTAGCTCTCTTGACTTGTGAAGTCCCTTCATGTGTGACCAATAAGTGTTGCCATATCTCATAGGCGGATTGGCAATGAATTACCCGTGTAAGGTCATCCTCATTCAAGGCGGTTAAAAGGGAGTTTTGGGCTTTTGAGTTAGCCTCATATTCTCTAAAGTTGAAGTCGGTCCAAGTGCTCTCATCTTCATTGGGTGCTACATAGGGTTTGGTCAAAGACTTAGCCACTAAACTACCTAGTGATTGTAAAAAGATAGTCATCCTAACCTTCCAAATAGGGAAGTTGAGTCCATCAAATTTAGGTGGGGTTTTAATGTTGTCGGCCATGTTTACTAGTGTATGAATGTATGAATGGAAATGTTGATTAGCAATATTTTAAGGATCTCTCTATGGATGTTAAGTCAAACCTAGAGTCCAAGCTCTGATACCAATTGAAAAGTCACCTAGAGGGGGGGTGAATAGGTGACAAAGCTAATCAAGGGCAAATAAAAAATTTAAAGCTACAACAATCACAAGATGAATGCTAGCAAGTAAGTATGACAATGAATATGATGAGAAAATAATAAGTGCAAGCAAAATAGAGTAAGAATTGCAAGAATGTAAACCAATCGCAAACACAAGGATATGTTATCGAGGTTCGAGCACCCAGCTCTACTCCCCGCCTTCCCCAGAAGGATTCTAGATACTTCCACTATCACAAAGATCTCAATTACAATGGAGTACCCAACTCCACAATCTCAGTACAAGAAATTTCCTTGGTAGTCAAAAGACCACAAACTCTCTCTTTCAAATATCTCTTCCCTTACAAAGGTCCTTAGAGAATATTAAGTAGGAATGAAGCTCTTTTGTGTGTAAGGAAAAGAAATTGAAATCAGAGAAAACTTTTGAAAACCCTTCAGAAATTGAGAGAATTTAGCTCAAAAACCAAGAACTTTGAAAGCCTTAAACTTTTGAATTTTTGCAAAGATTGTTGTTGTAACCAATCTCTCCCCAAACACCCCTATTTATAGGAGAGGGCTAGGGTTTAGGGATAAAACATAATTACTGATGTTTAGGAGGTAATTAGATCAAAATATATCCTTAAACGGATTTTTAAACACAAAAGACAAAAATAAACAGCCCTTAAAAATCTGCCCGTTACTGTTCAAACGGTCGGATCGGTCGACCGGGCCGGTCGACCGGTAGTATAAAAATTTGACCGTTACAGGCTATCGGTCGACCGACCCAGTCGACTGATACAAACTGTGACAAAAAATAAATAGTCCGGTCGACCGCCCCGGTCGACCGACAGACGTGCACACGGATACGTGCATCTGCCAGGACTTCGGTCGACTGGTCCGGTCGACCGGACCAGACTGACATAGGCTCGGTCGACCGACCCGGTCGACCGGATCAGGTCAAAACGCCAAATTTAAAAAGAAATAAAAGAGGATTTTGATTTTATCAAAAATACTTTTGAACAGGGATTAGTATAAAACACAAATATATATCTGTAGGCAAAATCTTGTATGCAAAATATTTTTGTATAATTTATAAGAAATTATTTTGGAATGAGCATGTGCGCAAAAACGTGTGTGATAGAGCTTCAAACCTATCCACTATTCTTTAACAAACTATAAACTGAAAAACAAATTACATGAAGACTTCTTGAGCTATCTTCAAGTCTTTGAGCCATCCAATGCCTTGCTAGTGCCTTCTCTTCTATGATCCTTCCTTGATGTGCAATTTGCCTTCCTTGCTTTGTGGAACTTAGAAGTTCTTGCAATAGCTAAGCGAATGGTCTCTAAACATGGTACAAACCTGAAACTTATCTTAACAAATTTGTTAGTACCAAATAGCTCATATTTGGTTTGTCATCATCAAAACACAAAACAATTGGAGAGTGTAACCTCTTGGGCCAACAGATTTTCCTCGCCCGTTTCATTGAAGATAATTCAGAGATTACCATGCCAACTCTCATGAGGACGAGACAATAGAAAAGAGAGCCGGTTAAAGCGTTTGTGAAGAGACTTCAGAACATGGCACTCTGATGTCCCAGCGGTATGACCCAGGCCACCTTGGTGGAAACATACTTCCATAATTTGCAAACCTCACTCCTACCTCAGATAGGAGTGGCTGAGAGTCGTACGTGGAAGTAATTGGTGCAGCAAGGTGAGCAAGCAGAGGAGATCGTCGCCAGGGTTAAGGTAGAAGAAGGTGAGCCCAGACTCGAAAAGCAGACGACGCGCGTGCCAGAAGTATCTTTCCAAGCCAAAGGAAAGATACACTGGCAACAGAGACAAAATCTCTTCCTAAACTACAATCGACTAGATGGGGTGGTTCTTTAAATCAGTGACACGCCAAAAATAGTACTCCTTCAAGGACGAGTATGTTGATTCGTGATTCAAGTTACTCAATTAGAGCAACAGACTGAAGCTTTTTGGAGCTAGACGTCCTGAAGAGGTGGGCAAGACTGACAATCCCAATTACTGTTTGTACCAAAGGATGCTAGGGCACCCTAATAAGAGTTGTTACATCTTCAAAGACATCCTCCAAGTTTTGAACGATGCAGAGGTGCTCAAGCTCCGCCTGGAGCAGAAGAAGGTGACAGCTAACATGACGTCATTTCTTCAATTAGGGGTACAGCCTCCAATGCCAGCTGAAGTGGTTTCCATCCCGAAAGGGAAACTAAGGGTGATCAATATAGATCCACACCACCAGCGAGAGAAAGGTCTCGTACCTATTCCTACTTCTTAAGGAGAGACCATGTGTGTAACGGTCCCAGTTTTTATATTTTCAGTTATCACAATCATCATGGTTATCCTTAATCCAAGCGTGGGACCCATCAAGATTATAACACTTCAATTTCAGCTAACGTCAGCCTACTTAAGGCTTCACAATATATTTCGCTCAAAACGCATATGTGATCCCAGCATGATTTATCATATTTTCAAACATTGATCTGACAGTCCGGTAGGAAACATAGCTCACACATTACTATTCCATAAAACTCCACAATATTACATGAGATTCGAGTAAAGCACCTAATAATACAAGCATTTCAATATTTACAAAAGTTCATGGCAAACATCAACATAGAAGTTTTACATAGTTTTTCTAAAACAATATATACATATCAAAAAAACATGCTAAAAGGGTGAAAATATCTCCCGCTGTCACCTATCCCGCATATTGCCATTAAGCGGGTCCCTTACTTTTATCCAAACCTGAAGGTGATTAATAAAACAGAGTGAGCTCGACAGCTTAGTGAGTAAAATAGTAATTATATGCATGACCATTATGTATGTCTATTTGGGATATATTATAAGGTTAACAATTGTAATTTATACTATTTTTGTATATCCTTAGGTATTTGCTAAAGTCCTGACCAAAACACAGAAATTGGTCCTATTAGTCGACTTGCCCATTCCTATAGTCAACTAATACTACTATTAATCAACTTATATTGAAGCTATAGTCGATTGGGCTCTGTCAAAAAAGATATTCAAAAAAGATATTAACAGCCTGTGACTTATCTTTTGCTTATAAATTAAATCAAGTATCAGAACCCTAGGATTTCAGTTGGTTGTATCCACACCCATAGGGGTAAAGATAATAGCTAACACTAAATATGTGAATTGTGAAGTGATGATTGGAGAGATGAAAACATCTATTGATTTGATTAAGCTGGGCGAGATGGAGTTTGATGCAATATTAGGAATGGACTGGTGATTGGTAGTGAAAAGTGCATTTTTATCATCATATTTACCATCACATTTTCATATTTATTCATTTAATTCTGCACATTTATTAATAATTTGTAATTTATTGTGTGCAGACCTCAAATTGTTATTTTAGCAATAAATAAAGCCTAAAGAGCCCAAAAGCCCAGATCCAAGCCCATGTTTGAAGCCCAGGTGAAAAAGCGCAAATACAAAGAGTCAAAATGCAAATACAAGGGCTAAAAGTTGCAAATATCTGAGATTAGGGAAGGATAGACTTCTATCTAACCCTAAACACATGCAGGATGAGGATAAAAGGCCAAGATAAGAAGAAAATTCGTGAGAAGAAGATTTGAAGAAATCTGGATTAAGAGTAACTTGATTACCAAGTTATCTCGAAAATTCAGATTAAAAGGCCAGGATCAAACTTCCAGAAGCAGAAGCCCACAGGGACGGACCAGGAGAGGCCACGCGCCAAAGCGCGTGGCCATCAGCCACTAAACTGCCGCGGAGGCGCGGCAAAAGCCGCGCATCCGTGGCAATATGGATAGGGATGGCTACCAATTTTCGTGGACAGGATTGTCCGGGACTCTGTAGCCTTCTGCACCTATAAATATCACCTGCATTGCAACGTACACAGAGTCCAGCGTCCAGCAAAGGGCCAAAGTTCAGATTTTTAGGGTTTTTCCTCTTTCTTCTAGGTTAGGTTTCTTTTGTTTATCTTTTGTAAATTCTGAGAGTGGAGGAAGCTTTCATGGAGGAAAGAGTCCATGCTTGTACTGAGGTGACAGCGGTGTAAGCCAACTCTTCTTCAATTGTTAATGAAATCCATTCAAAGGTTTGTTTTTGTTATGTTTATTTGTTCATCTCTTCTATTTTATGTTGTGTTCTTGTTCTCTTTGATCTTGTTTTCTATATTGTTTCCTTCTCTGATGTCGTGCAAACCGTGAGAACTTGACGCTTTGAGACTACCTAGCCGAAGAAGGAACCTTGACGGCCCATGGCGATGAACAAGTCTTCATAGCTTGTTGTTTTATTTCGTAGAGTAGATTAAGAAGGCGGACGATCCCATAAGCCGTGCTTGTACGCCTTCCAAGAAAAGGGAAATCATCGCAACGGTTCAAACGGCAATCAAATAAAGAGATAAGTTTTCCTTTCTTTTCTTTTATTTTCTTTTCGTAGATTAAATCCATATCTCTCCAATATTCTTTCCCACAACTCATTGTAAATACAACGTTTCTTTGTAAATACCATCGTGACAATTAACTAAAAAAGATAAATTTTAGAGATTAACTTGCTTAACGCTTCTATCGCAGTCCCTCCTTGAGGATCACGACCCGCATAGCCCTGCTACCGCGGATTAGAACTGAACCTCACACTACTATTTCTAAATTTAATATCCTTATTTTTGTGTGCAGGAAAAATCAGTCAACAAATTGGCGCCGTTGCCGGGGAGGGACGGTAAGTTATCTCTAAAACAAAAAAATTTAATTTTTAACTAATTCTTTATTCTTTTCTGTTTACAGGTTTGGAGAACAGGAAACAGAAAACAGCAGCTGCAGTGGACATATAGCTGCCCTGTGCCTCTGCCCTCGAAGGCAGAGCACAGGAGCCCACTGTTTTGCCGCGGATCCGCGGCCAGAGCCGCGGAAACGCGGCAACAGTAAGGACTACTGATTCAATTTTTTTGCAGATTGCTGAAATTTGAGATTACTGCTTACTGCTCTATTCTGTTTTGTTCTGTGATATACCTGTAAATTGCTAATAATTCAACAGTAAATTATTGGTTGTTAAAAATAAAATTTGATTAGACGTTTGCATATTAGGCACGTGTCTTTTCAATTATTTTTATTTACTGTTGAAGAGTGCTGGAGACGCAAGGTACGTACGCATTGCATGTAGAATAGGACTCATCTCTTGGTTAATTTTCTGCTTTGAGTGAATTCTATCTATTTATCTTGTACACTTGCACTAATTCATCTTAAGGGCATAACCCATTAACAAGATAAGGTGGGGATTTCATCACCCTTCCTTAGCCCAAAAATCATATCCCAAGCACTCACTAACCCAAGCCTAACTTAAAAATTAGTAGACGTTGGCCCTAGGGACACTCGGACTCAATTAGGAGATTATCCTAAGGGGGAACGGTGTTGGAAGTTGACTCCTGCCAAATCAGTGTCTAGGAAGGGGATTGAGGGCTGAAAGCCCGAAGTGTGGTGGTTATTTAATTAAGGAACGTCTTTGACGGAAAACCTCCCACCACTCTTGCCCCGACCTGGCTGATTAACTTGTGGTCAAAGTCTACACCCTACCTCCCGTGGACAGTCTAACCAGTTAGGAGTCGTCTAGGTCTAGGTCTACCCTAACTTAGGTTAGAAATTTTTCTTTTTTGTTTGTTTTTTTTCTTTCTTTTGTTTGCTTTGTGTGATATGGCCTATAACAATAATTTTTTCAATTTTAATGAGGATCCATATTACACACCAACCTCTTACTCGGATATTACCAACCCGGCATATCATAACTTTGACCAACCTAGTGTGCCAGATTGGTCTTATCCGAATCATTACATGCCCCAGTACCAATACTATGAACAAGATTGGAATAATCATCACTACTCTTCACAGAGTCAATGGGGATTCAATACCCCTGAGCCATATGGTCAACCACCTGTTCAACCATTATCGTCATATACATCTTTTCCCACATCACCAAGGTTTCAGTCCACCATTGATCTATTCGATGGGTTAGAAGAAAAAGTGGATCGGTTGCAAGATGCAATGAATGATCAAATTTCTAGACTTTCCAACATTCTTGAACTTACCAACCAAGTTGATAGGAACCAAGAATCATTCTATCTAGAAGACCTTGATCAAAATTCAATTTCATCACATCAATATGAACTGGACCAATCCCAACCCTTGGACAAATTGGCTAGTTTTAATTTCAATGAGATTGAATTAGATAGTGAATGTGAACCCGATCCACAACCTTGCGATTCAGTTTCCATCTTCGAATCTATGTTGACTCCGGTATCATCACCCAATTTGGACCAATTTTCTGAGCCAACATTTATTCCCATACCTATAGATCATGAAATTGAATCACCCATTTTTGATGATCATATTGAACTTGACCAATTGTGCAATTTTGAAAGTCCCATGAAAAAATTGGCAAGTTCCCATTTTTATGAGATTGAAACTAATGAGATATGTGACCTAGATTCCCAAATCTATGATCAAGTTCAAATTCCTGAATCATTATTGACTCCTGTTTTGTTACCCGACTTAGGTAATATTTTAGAGTCAGTTTTGATTCCCACACCTACCATTCCTGAACTTGAATCACCAACATTGAGTCACATTCCATTGTGGGAAAATGATTGTAGACTTGAGTTTCAATTTCTTGACTTGGACCCACTTCTTGATCCTAGCCCGATTCCTGAACCTTTACTTGATTTGAGTTTCTTTCCTGAGTCGGTATTAGATCCTGAACCTATCATTCTTGAGTCCAAGTCAACCATCTTACCAAGTCACATTCTTTTGTTGGACATAGGTATAGACCATGACTCTGTGATGATTTTCCAGGACTGGTCATGTAAAGGGAGTAAGTTTCACGAGAGGATCTTCCATGATCCTATTCATTCTGGGGACTGTAAATATGTAAATAAAAAAGAGGTCAATAAAGGTAGGTCCCGTGAACTACCACGTTATCTTGTTTGGGCAGCATTTCGTGGACCAATTAGACCACCACCGGAACCACCCCCTAAGGTAACTTCCGCCGTCCCTTGTTCTTTTTCATGCATATATGCATTCATTTCATACATTGAGGACAATGCATGAGATAAGTGTGGGGGTGGGCTTTACTAACATACTAACATAGGTAAAAACTAAAAAAAAAATTGCTAATAAAAAAAAATTTAAAAAAAAATTGTTATAAAAAGGAAATATTTTGACTTATTTTTTGAAAGAAATCTAAGTTAGTTTTAAGGATTAGGAAAATCACGATTAGGATTTCTAAAAACTTGGTCAAAATAAATAAATTGTTTAAATTTTAGGTATAGGAGAGAAATTGAATAAATAATTAGTCTTGATTTTTACCTTAATGAAATGTGCATACCAAATGCATATCTAGGATTCTAAGACAAAGACCTTGTGCCTCATAAAAAAAAAAAAAAAAAAAATCACCAATTAAGCTGATACATGTGCCTCAAGAAGCATAAGTATTCATGCCTAAAGATGAGTAAATAAAATAAAGTCCTTAGTTTTGGGGCCTAGTTCACTCGAATTTGAGTCCGCGGGGTGTTTTCTCACTTGGTGCCCTAAAGCCAACCGGTTTGGGAGTCATCGACTTTAAGTTCGTTACATGGGTGGATTAGAAAGCCTAAGAAGACTAAGAAAAATAATATATGTATTAACATATCTAATAATCAATTAGTTAGGTATGAGGGCCTCAAGAAGCCTTGATACTTATACGAAAGAAAATTAGATGAGTTATACATGCCAAAAAAAATAAATAAAAAAAAATAAATATATTAACACATCTAATAGTCAATTAGTTAGGTATGAGGGCCTCAAGAAGCCTTGATACTTATACGAAAGAAAATTAGATGATGTTATAAAAATAATAAAGAGGCATGAGAGTCCAAGTTAAGGAATTCCTAGATTCACAAGGGTGCGTATGACTTTTGGTAACGAAAAAGACTATATTAGAAATTCAATTTTAATCCTTACCTAAAATGAATAACAATTGATTTTATAAAGACTAGGTTTGAAGAATGAATAAAAATGAGATCCTAAAACTTATAGTCTACTTAGTCTCTTCAATAATAATTCAAATATTTTCCTTTTTATGGATTTTGTGGGTGCAATCCGCTGAAAACCCTCACGAGACAACACTCGTCCTCTAGGGTAACCTAGGGGTTTAACGGCTTGTTGCACGTGCTAAGTGCAATCGTGATTCCTACGAAAGTGAGTTAGGTTAGATTAACTTTTCATTTCTTTTTCTTTTTCTTTGTTTTTACTCGAGGACGAGCAAAAAGATAAGTGTGGGGGTGTGATTGGTAGTGAAAAGTGCATTTTTATCATCATATTTACCATCACATTTTCATATTTATTCATTTAATTCTGCACATTTATTAATAATTTGTAATTTATTGTGTGCAGGCCTCAAATTGTTATTTTAGCAATAAATAAAGCCTAAAGAGCCCAAAAGCCCAGATCCAAGCCCATGTTTGAAGCCCAGGTGAAAAAGCGCAAATACAAAGAGTCAAAATACAAATACAAGGGCTAAAAGTTGCAAATATCTGAGATTAGGGAAGGATAGACTTCTATCTAACCCTAAACACATGCAGGATGAGGATAAAAGGCCAAGATAAGAAGAAAATTCGTGAGAAGAAGATTTGAAGAAATCTGGATTAAGAGTAACTTGATTACCAAGTTATCTTGAAAATCCAGATTAAAAGGCCAGGATCAAACTTCCAGAAGCAGAAGCCCACAGGGACGGACCAGGAGAGGCCACGCGCCAAAGCGCGTGGCCATCAGCCACTAAACTGCCGCGGAGGCGCGGCAAAAGCCGCGCATCCGCGGCAATATGATAGGGATGGCTACCAATTTTCGTGGACAGGATTGTCCGGGACTCTGTAGCCTTCTGCACCTATAAATATCACCTGCATTGCAACGTACACAGAGTCCAGCGTCCAGCAAAGGGCCAAAGTTCAGATTTTTAGGGTTTTTCCTCTTTCTTCTAGGTTAGGTTTTCTTTTTGTTTATCTTTTGTAAATTCTGAGAGTGGAGGAAGCTTTCATGGAGGAAAGAGTCCATGCTTGTACTGAGGTGACAGCGGTGTAAGCCAACTCTTCTTCAATTGTTAATGAAATCCATTCAAAGGTTTGTTTTTGTTATGTTTATTTGTTCATCTCTTCTATTTTATGTTGTGTTCTTGTTCTCTTTGATCTTGTTTTCTATATTGTTTCCTTGTCTGATGTCGTGCAAACCGTGAGAACTTGACGCTTTGAGACTACCTAGCCGACGAAGGAACCTTGACGGCCCATGGCGATGAACAAGTCTTCATAGCTTGTTGTTTTATTTCGTAGAGTAGATTAAGAAGGCGGACGATCCCATAAGCCGTGCTTGTACGCCTTCCAAGAAAAGGGAAATCATCGCAACGGTTCAAACGGCAAGCAAATAAAGAGATAAGTTTTCCTTTCTTTTCTTTTATTTTCTTTTCGTAGATTAAATCCATATCTCTCCAATATTCTTTCCCACAACTCATTGTAAATACAACGTTTCTTTGTAAATACCATCGTGACAATTAACTAAAAAAGATAAATTTTAGAGATTAACTTGCTTAACGCTTCTATCGCAGTCCCTCCTTGAGGATCACGACCCGCATAGCCCTGCTACCGCGGATTAGAACTGAACCTCACACTACTATTTCTAAATTTAATATCCTTATTTTTATGTGCAGGAAAAATCAGTCAACAAATTGGCGCCGTTGCCGGGGAGGGACGGTAAGTTATCTCTAAAACAAAAAAATTTAATTTTTAACTAATTCTTTATTCTTTTCTGTTTGCAGGTTTGGAGAACAGGAAACAGAAAACAGCAGCTGCAGTGGACATATAGCTGCCCTGTGCCTCTGCCCTCGAAGGCAGAGCACAGGAGCCCACTGTTTTGCCGCGGATCCGCGGCCAGAGCCGCGGAAACGCGGCAACAGTAAGGACTACTGATTCAATTTTTTTGCAGATTGCTGAAATTTGAGATTACTGCTTACTGCTCTATTCTGTTTTGTTCTGTGATATACCTGTAAATTGCTAATAATTCAACAGTAAATTATTGGTTGTTAAAAATAAAATTTGATTAGACGTTTGCATATTAGGCACGTGTCTTTTCAATTATTTTTATTTACTGTTGAAGAGTGCTGGAGACGCAAGGTACGTACGCATTGCATGTAGAATAGGACTCATCTCTTGGTTGATTTTCTGCTTTGAGTGAATTCTATCTATTTATCTTGTACACTTGCACTAATTCATCTTAAGGGCATAACCCATTAACAAGATAAGGTGGGGATTTCATCACCCTTCCTTAGCCCAAAAATCATATCCCAAGCACTCACTAACCCAAGCCTAACTTAAAAATTAGTAGACGTTGGCCCTAGGGACACTCGGACTCAATTAGGAGATTATCCTAAGGGGGAACGGTGTTGGAAGTTGACTCCTGCCAAATCAGTGTCTAGGAAAGGGATTGAGGGCCGAAAGCCCGAAGTGTGGTGGTTATTTAATTAAGGAACGTCTTTGACGGAAAACCTCCCACCACTCTTGCCCCGACCTGGCTGATTAACTTGTGGTCAAAGTCTACACCCTACCTCCCGTGGACAGTCTAACCAGTTAGGAGTCGTCTAGGTCTAGGTCTACCCTAACTTAGGTTAGAAATTTTTCTTTTTGTTTGTTTTTTTTTCTTTCTTTTGTTTGCTTTGTGTGATATGGCCTATAACAATAATTTTTTCAATTTTAATGAGGATCCATATTACACACCAACCTCTTACTCGGATATTACCAACCCGGCATATCATAACTTTGACCAACCTAGTGTGCCAGATTGGTCTTATCCGAATCATTACATGCCCCAGTACCAATACTATGAACAAGATTGGAATAATCATCACTACTCTTCACAGAGTCAATGGGGATTCAATACCCCTGAGCCATATGGTCAACCACCTGTTCAACCATTATCGTCATATACATCTTTTCCCACATCACCAAGGTTTCAGTCCACCATTGATCTATTCGATGGGTTAGAAGAAAAAGTGGATCGGTTGCAAGATACAATGAATGATCAAATTTCTAGACTTTCCAACATTCTTGAACTTACCAACCAAGTTGATAGGAACCAAGAATCATTCTATCTAGAAGACCTTGATCAAAATTCAATTTCATCACATCAATATGAACTGGACCAATCCCAACCCTTGGACAAATTGGCTAGTTTTAATTTCAATGAGATTGAATTAGATAGTGAATGTGAACCCGATCCACAACCTTGCGATTCAGTTTCCATCTTCGAATCTATGTTGACTCCGGTATCATCACCCAATTTGGACCAATTTTCTGAGCCAACATTTATTCCCATACCTATAGATCATGAAATTGAATCACCCATTTTTGATGATCATATTGAACTTGACCAATTGTGCAATTTTGAAAGTCCCATGGAAAAATTGGCAAGTTCCCATTTTTATGAGATTGAAACTAATGAGATATGTGACCTAGATTCCCAAATCTATGATCAAGTTCAAATTCCTGAATCATTATTGACTCCTGTTTTGTTACCCGACTTAGGTAATATTTTAGAGTCAGTTTTGATTCCCACACCTATCATTCCTGAACTTGAATCACCAACATTGAGTCACATTCCATTGTGGGAAAATGATTGTAGACTTGAGTTTCAATTTCTTGACTTGGACCCACTTCTTGATCCTAGCCCGATTCCTGAACCTTTACTTGATTTGAGTTTCTTTCCTGAGTCGGTATTAGATCCTGAACCTATCATTCTTGAGTCCAAGTCAACCATCTTACCAAGTCACATTCTTTTGTTGGACATAGGTATAGACCATGACTCTGTGATGATTTTCCAGGACTGGTCATGTAAAGGGAGTAAGTTTCACGAGAGGATCTTCCATGATCCTATTCATTCTGGGGACTGTAAATATGTAAATAAAAAAGAGGTCAATAAAGGTAGGTCCCGTGAACTACCACGTTATCTTGTTTGGGCAGCATTTCGTGGACCAATTAGACCACCACCGGAACCACCCCCTAAGGTAACTTCCGCCGTCCCTTGTTCTTTTTCATGCATATATGCATTCATTTCATACATTGAGGACAATGCATGAGATAAGTGTGGGGGTGGGCTTTACTAACATACTAACATAGGTAAAAACTAAAAAAAAAAAAATTGCTAATAAAAAAAAATTTAAAAAAAAAATTGTTATAAAAAGGAAATATTTTGACTTATTTTTTGAAAGAAATCTAAGTTAGTTTTAATGATTAGGAAAATCACGATTAGGATTTCTAAAAACTTGGTCAAAATAAATAAATTGTTTAAATTTTAGGTATAGGAGAGAAATTGAATAAATAATTAGTCTTAATTTTTACCTTAATGAAATGTGCATACCAAATGCATATCTAGGATTCTAAGACAAAGACCTTGTGCCTCATAAAAAAAAAAAAAAATCACCAATTAAGCTGATACATGTGCCTCAAGAAGCATAAGTATTCATGCCTAAAGATGAGTAAATAAAATAAAGTCCTTAGTTTTGGGGCCTAGTTCACTCGAATTTGAGTCCGCGGGGTGTTTTCTCACTTGGTGCCCTAAAGCCAACCGGTTTGGGAGTCATCGACTTTAAGTTCGTTACATGGGTGGATTAGAAAGCCTAAGAAGACTAAGAAAAATAATATATGTATTAACATATCTAATAATCAATTAGTTAGGTATGAGGGCCTCAAGAAGCCTTGATACTTATACGAAAGAAAATTAGATGAGTTATACATGCCAAAAAAAATAAATAAAAAAAAATAAATAAATATATTAACACATCTAATAGTCAATTAGTTAGGTATGAGGGCCTCAAGAAGCCTTGATACTTATACGAAAGAAAATTAGATGATGTTATAAAAATAATAAAGAGGCATGAGAGTCCAAGTTAAGGAATTCCTAGATTCACAAGGGTGCGTATGACTTTTGGTAACGAAAAAGACTATATTAGAAATTCAATTTTAATCCTTACCTAAAATGAATAACAATTGATTTATAAAGACTAGGTTTGAAGAATGAATAAAAATGAGATCCTAAAACTTATAGACTACTTAGTCTCTTCAATAATAATTCAAATATTTTCCTTTTTATGGATTTTGTGGGTGCAATCCGCTGAAAACCCTCACGAGACAACACTCGTCCTCTAGGGTAACCTAGGGGTTTAACGGCTTGTTGCACGTGCTAAGTGCAATCGTGATTCCTACGAAAGTGAGTTAGGTTAGATTAACTTTTCATTTCTTTTTCTTTTTCTTTGTTTTTACTCGAGGACGAGCAAAAAGATAAGTGTGGGGGTGTGATTGGTAGTGAAAAGTGCATTTTTATCATCATATTTACCATCACATTTTCATATTTATTCATTTAATTCTGCACATTTATTAATAATTTGTAATTTATTGTGTGCAGGCCTCAAATTGTTATTTTAGCAATAAATAAAGCCTAAAGAGCCCAAAAGCCCAGATCCAAGCCCATGTTTGAAGCCCAGGTGAAAAAGCGCAAATAAAAAGAGTCAAAATGCAAATACAAGGGCTAAAAGTTGCAAATATCTGAGATTAGGAAGGATAGACTTCTATCTAACCCTAAACACATGCAGGATGAGGATAAAAGGCCAAGATAAGAAGAAAATTCGTGAGAAGAAGATTTGAAGAAATCTGGATTAAGAGTAACTTGATTACCAAGTTATCTCGAAAATCCAGATTAAAAGGCCAGGATCAAACTTCCAGAAGCAGAAGCCCACAGGGACGGACCAGGAGAGGCCACGCGCCAAAGCGCGTGGCCATCAGCCACTAAACTGCCGCGGAGGCGCGGCAAAAGCCGCGCATCCGCGGCAATATGGATAGGGATGGCTACCAATTTTCGTGGACAGGATTGTCCGGGACTCTGTAGCCTTCTACACCTATAAATATCACCTGCATTGCAACGTACACAGAGTCCAGCGTCCAGCAAAGGGCCAAAGTTCAGATTTTTAGGGTTTTTCCTCTTTCTTCTAGGTTAGGTTTTCTTTTTGTTTATCTTTTGTAAATTCTGAGAGTGGAGGAAGCTTTCATGGAGGAAAGAGTCCATGCTTGTACTGAGGTGACAGCGGTGTAAGCCAACTCTTCTTCAATTGTTAATGAAATCCATTCAAAGGTTTGTTTTTGTTATGTTTATTTGTTCATCTCTTCTATTTTATGTTGTGTTCTTGTTCTCTTTGATCTTGTTTTCTATATTGTTTCCTTCTCTGATGTCGTGCAAACCGTGAGAACTTGACGCTTTGAGACTACCTAGCCGAAGAAGGAACCTTGACGGCCCATGGCGATGAACAAGTCTTCATAGCTTGTTGTTTTATTTCGTAGAGTAGATTAAGAAGGCGGACGATCCCATAAGCCGTACTTGTACGCCTTCCAAGAAAAGGGAAATCATCGCAACGGTTCAAACGGCAAGCAAATAAAGAGATAAGTTTTCCTTTCTTTTCTTTATTTTCTTTTCGTAGATTAAATCCATATCTCTCCAATATTCTTTCCCACAACTCATTGTAAATACAACGTTTCTTTGTAAATACCATCGTGACAATTAACTAAAAAAGATAAATTTTAGAGATTAACTTGCTTAACGCTTCTATCGCAGTCCCTCCTTGAGGATCACGACCCGCATAGCCCTGCTATCGCGGATTAGAACTGAACCTCACACTACTATTTCTAAATTTAATATCCTTATTTTTGTGTGCAGGAAAAATCAGTCAACAAATGGTTGTCCGCTTGTGGTGCACATGTGGATTGTAATAGGAAGAGGATCACCTTTAAAATGGAAGGAGTATCGGAGTTAGTCAAGGAACTTTATGCTATATTGAAGAAATGTGAATTTTGGTTGGTACAAGTAGGGTTTTTCTTGGCCATATTATATCCAAGGAAGGAATATCAGTAGATCTAATGAAAATTGAAGCAATCAAAGACTGGCCTAGACCCACAACTGTTACTGAAGTTCGAAGTTTATTGGGGTTAGCTGGATACAATAGAAGATTTGTAGAAGAATTCACTCTAATGGTGGCATCATTGACACAATTAACTAAAAAGAATAAGAAGTTTGTATGGAGAGAAGAACAAGATAAGGGCTTTCTTGAAGTTAAAACGAATCTAACAGCTGCTCCTGTTCTAATTGTACCTTCAGGAACTGAAGGATTTGCCATTTATAGTGATGCGTCAAAATTGGGACTGGGTTGTATGTTAATACAACATGGGAAAGTTATTGCCTATGCGTACCGACAATTGAGAATTCATGAAAGAAATTACTCCACTCATGATTTGAAATTAGCTGGTGTGATTTTTTGCTTTGAAGATCTGAGGACATTACTTATATGGAGTGTCTTGTGAAATCTTTACTGATCATAAAAATTTGAAGTACATTTCACATAAAAAGAACTGAATATGAGACAGAGAAGATGGGTAAAACTAATGAAAGATTATGATATTACTATCCAATATCACCCCAGAAAGGCCAATGTGGTGGCTGATGCCTTGAATCAGAAATCAGAAGGAGCAATGGCCACTCTGATAACTCGCCAAATAAGATTATTAAGAGATCCAGAAGAAATGCAAGTAGAGGCGTGAGTCATTGAACCGTCCAATGCTAAGTATCAATTGAATCAAGTAAGTATTGAATTTAATTTATATGACAAAATCAAAGAGGCCCAACAAAGAGATGCTCAAATAAGAAAAATTGTGAAGAAAGTACAAGAAGGAGAACTCAAGGAGTTTCAAATTGAAGATGATGTACTGAGATTCAGACGCAGATTATGCGTGCCGGATGTAGCAGAGATTAAGGAAGAAATAATTCAGGAAGCTCATTGTACCCATATACAGCTCATCCGGGAGCACACAAATATATCAGGATCTGCGTCATAACTTCTGGTGGGATAGAATGAAAATGAATATTTTCAAGTTTGTCTACAAGTGTTTAATCTGTCAGCAAGTGAAAGCGGAATATAAGAAGCCCTCAGGATTGCTGGTACCATTACCAATTCCTAAATGGAAGTGGTGCCACATTGCCATGGATTTTGTTAGTGGACTTCCTCGGACATCCCAAGGACTAGATACAGTTTGGGTAGTGGTAGATAGACTTACTAAATCTATCCATTTTCTGCCAATCCGGATCAATCACTCTTTGTTGGTTGCCTGTCAAAAAAGATATTCACACCATCCCTCCCTCGCCCAGTCTTCATGACTCTCTTGCATATCCATTTCTACCTCCAAGGCTCTTTCCACAGCTTCGAGATAATTCTTTAGTTGTAGAGGAATCAATCTGCTTCGAATTTCTGATTTCAGGCCCTTCACGAACCTCTTTGTCCTTTCTGCCTCATTCTTCACCAAGGCATCAGCATACCTAGATAATTGGGTAAACCTCTGGTCATATTGGGACACATTCATCTGACTTTGCCGCAATTCTAGAAATTCTGGCGCCATCTTGTCTCTGGCCATCTCTGAAATATATTTTTCAGTAAATTTATTTACTAAGAATCTCAGGTGATTGGTTCTCTTTTGCTTTTCACACTATTTTTTACTGCCCTCCACCAGTGTTCTGCTTCCTTTTGAAACATAAAGGAAGAGAAAGATACTCTCTGTTCATCAGTATAATTCATCACATTCAGAATCTTTTCTATCTGGAGAAGTCATGCCTCAGCTTGTAAGGGATCCATCTCCCCTTCAAATATTAGCGGTTTCATCTTCTAAAACTGTTCCAATGCTCGGGATGGGAATTGTTATCATTTGCTCTTGTCATTAACTGAGTGAGCCACTTTAGCATTACCCCTGGAGTCCCATGACCTCCTCCTATCTGTACTTCTGAATCTTCATTACTGTCCATGGGGTGTGCACTTCCCATCACACGATAGTGTGACACACCGAGCGATAATGACTCATTGGGTGGTAGTTGATTTAGATCCATGCGTCCTTCCTATAAGATAAGGATGTCTAGTCAACATACTTCACATATATGAAAATAAATTTTAGATAAAATTTTTTGTTTCATGCAATCACTTATACTCATTATCACTTGGAAAAAAGCAACTTGCTATATATATATTATATACACCCCAAAACAGATACAAGGATATTACACTGATATATCTACCCTTTGGATATCCGAACTAACCCAGGTGCATGCATACAAGATGTGCCAGGGCATATACAACAAAACTCCTAAGATATCCATCAACTAACACACTAGGCTTACACATATATATACATATCAAAAGTAATTGCTCATAGATTCATCCCTCATAGGGTAGAGTCTCCCCACTCGAGTCCCCACTAGTACTGCTGCTATCCTCGCTATCATCCATGTCTTCCTCAGAGTCCTCCCCCGGTAATTCGTCTCTTGTGCAGCACCAATCATGCAGCACCAGTCATCCAGATCATCATATAGATCCATGTCGTCTTCCCATTTTTCATCCCAAAAGACACCTCCATAAGTGAATCCTCTTTGGATCTCTTCTTTTATTGCACTTGTATCCCCATCTCTTCTACATCAAGTGAATCTCCAACCAAACTCTCTGTATTGACAATGGTCAGTTCAGGCTCATTAGACGCCTGAGACTCAACCTCCTCATGGTTTATGTGGTCTGGGGCTGCAAATATGACCTCTGGGTCAGTCTCATCAGGCTCATATTCCCAATCCATAGAACTTGCCATTCAACTCGCACTCGAACTATCCGAGTTAGAGACTGGCCAATATTTATCATAGTCTCGATATACTGCCATACAATATGAAAGAAGCAATATATGCATATACACACTCTTACCCTTATACTTAACCTTAGTCTACCTGTAAGTTTCATGATTCAGAATAACTTAGGTTCAATAGATAATTTAATGCATTCTCTCGTCACAGTGTCCTATAACACTAGTAGCCGTTACTGAGAGCCCGCACTCTCAGTCAACTCACCCGAATCGGAATGTGCAGGCACCCCGATTCTAATGCGAGAAAATAATCAATTACCGCTTGATTCTTGGTTAATCCGTCACATAAAACTCACTAGCTAACTATAATCACATGTTCACATATATTAAGCCTAAAAATTTTCTATTGCCTCCTACCTCTGACTTAATCTTCTCCTTCTACCCAAACCCTTAGCTCTGATACCAACTGTAACGGTCCCAGTCTTTATATTTTCAGTTATCACAATCATCATGGTTATCCTTAATTCAAGCATGGGACCCATCAAGATTACAACACTTCAATTTCGGCTAACGTCAGCCTACTTAAGGCTTCACAATATATTTCGCTCAAAACGATATGTGATCCCAGCATGATTTATCATATTTTCAAATATTGATCTGACAATCCGGTAGGAAACATAGCCTATACATTACTATTCCATAAAACTCCACAATATTACATGAGATTCGAGTCAAGCACCTAATAATACAAGCATTTCAATATTTACAAAAGTTCATGGCAAACATCAAAATAGAAGTTTTACATAGTTTTTCTAAAATAATATATACATATCAAAAGAACATGCTAAAAGGGTAAAAATATCTCCCGCTGTCACCGATCCTGCATGTTGCCATTAAGCGGGTCCCTTTCCTTTATCCAAATCTGAAGGTGATTAATAAAACATAGTGAGCTCGATAGCTCAGTGAGTAAAACAGTAATTATATGGATGACCATTATGTCTATTTAGGATTTATCATAAGGTTAACAATTGTAATTTATACTATTTTTGTATATCCTTAGGTATTTGCTGAAGTCCTGACCAAAACACAGTAATTGGTCCTATTAGTCGACTTGCCCATTCCTATAGTCGACTAATACTATTATTAGTTGACTTATATTGAAGCTAAAGTCGACTGGGCTTTGTCCAAAAAGATATTCACTCTCTGTTGGTTGCTTGTGACTTACCTAGTCGACTACCCTAACTTGTATAGTCGACTACTCTAGGTACTAGTCGACTTATAAACCATCTATAGTCGACTAAGTCTTGACCAAAAAGATGTGTGCTCTCTGTTTGTTGCTTATAACAATTTTAGTCGACTACCCTAACTTATATAGCTGACTACTCTAGATACTAGTCGACTTATCACCATTTATAGTCGACTAATTATAGCTAAAAGAAGATGTCCACTCTCTATTTGCTGCCTGTAACTAAAGCTAGTCGACTAACCTATCTTGTATAGTCGACTAGGAGTGATTTCCAGCGACTTATGTAACAGAATCTCACATCTATAGTCGACTTGGTCTGAGGGTTAGTCGACTTATAATGTTGGAATTTGCCTACATCAGTTGACTCATCACAGCGTCTAAAACAAAAAAATTTTATATAGTCTTAACATGCAATTCCATCTTAACTATATTAACACACTTGTTAAACATAAAAATTGGACTCCCCTTCGGTTACCTCCGGTTAAACCCTGTCCCTTCCTCCTATACGTTATTCAATAAAATATTCTTCCTTCGATCACCTCCGGTTCAACCTGGACGCTTCCTCCTATATATTATTATAATATTCTCCCTTTCGGTCACCTCCAGTTCAACCCGGTCCCTTCCTCCAAACATGCAATAATCATATCCTTCATGTAATAACAACATGCAAGGATTCATAAAACAATGTCAACATAAATGATTCTCATGATTTCTACTTCACATGATGCCAACATTATGGAAGTCATTAACATGTATAAGTAACCACTTGCTAAATTAACAACATGCAAGCCTTTTCAAGATAACCAATTATATCATCCCAATATATGTGTAGCCAAATATATGCATAAAGTCAAGTATGATGTTCATTCATAGAACTATTTCTTTTTAAGAGGCATGTATTTGACTACCATGCATACACACAATAACGTGTCGATCATGCACCATGGTAAGCATACGTGAGAAGAACAACAATATAATACCATAGGATTGTCTATAATGTACGCATAAAGTATATAAGCTATACACAAACATCATCGTTCATTTTCACGTCCATATATAACTTAGCAATTTCTCACTTTATTTCAAGCTTTATACTACCTACTATTATATTTGGGTTTGGATGTTCTACTCACCCTTGAAGAGAATATCCCCTTATCAAGCTTAATTACAGGCTATAATAAAGTCTACAAGACTATAATAATGTCATAATTAGTTCTTAGTTAAAAGAGTATAAGAGGGGTAGTAGTCTTAAGGATTTACTTATCTTCTTCAACCAATATCACCCTCCTAACTTGATAACCTAGGCCAACCTTATTCTTCAAGAATTTCTTCTAAGGTGATATTAGATCACCACTTTTTCATGTTCTATTAGGCCTTTAAAGGAGATTAAATAGGTAAAGGAAGCCTTTTTAGTATAAAGGGAAAGAAGAGAAAGATTTGTGAGAGAATGAGAGGGGGGGAGAGAGTGAGTGAGTGAAGAAATGGAGGGGAAAAGCTTGGCTACTGCTGGTGCCTTGGCCGGCTGCAAAAAGGGAGAAGAAGAGGATTTGGAGTTTGAAATGAAGAGAAAGAAAGAGTCTTACCAAATGAGAATTTTCTCTTCATTTCTCCCTATTTATACTTCCTTTCTCTCAATGATATCATGCCAAGTGCCCCCTAACACCATCTCTCTACACTTTTACCTTACTCCTATGAATAAGGTCTCCATCCATCCCCTTCATGAAGTACTTGTACCAACAAGTATGGTGGGGGTATGGTAACAAAGTCAACATGCATGTGTGTGTATTTAAATCCATATACATACATACTAATATATGTATGGTATAATGTATGGTATAAGTATCTTACATGAATACTTGTATCCACATCACCTCCTTACAGCATTCAAGTATTAAGAAAAAGGTGATTAGTTAAGGTAAGTGTTACAATGTGGGTTCATCCCGACCTCATGGAAGGCCAGTAGTGAACTATTGTTACCAGTAAGAAGTCTAGAGGTAAAGAAAAGGTCTCTTCTTGCAATGTGGTGTGTGCTTCCTTCAGGAAAGTAGAAACCGATGTCCCTTCGCTAACTAACTCTGAGGAGGAGACAATCGTCCTTACTGCAGAGCCAAATACACCGCTCAAAGCAGGGACTCATTTGGGTCAGTCGTACTCGAAGAAGTATGACAAAGTGGCGGCAAATCCACCTACACCCACCCAAGAGCCAATCAAGCAATCCATGATGCAACCCATGGAGAAGCAAAAGGAGCTTTTGTATGCCAAAACTCTCCCAAAAGATAAAGCGGAGGGATCTTCAGCACCTTACTGCTTTGATGTCTTGGCTAGCTGATCAACATCCTGGTAGGATCACCCTCTATGAGCTCCTAAGACTATCCAAGTCAACAAGGAAAGCTCTTAGAGAAGCTTTAGCTGATGCTGAGGCCTTCATAACCCGAATTTCGGTTAAACTAGAGGAGGAAGATGAAGAAAATTGCCTCCACACCTTTCAATATGTCCCCTGCATAACCTTTACTTTATACGACACGCAAGTCAAAGGGAAACATGATAGGCCTATGTACTTCACAGGGTACATTGGATCATCTGAGGTGAGTCGCATTCAGGTGGATCCAGGATCCGTGTTGAGCATCATGTCCCACCGGGTCATACAACACTTGGGAATCCCCACTCATCGATTGAACGCCACCCAGACTACCATTTATGGCTTCAACACCAATGGTACACGCCTGATGGGAAAGATTAAACTCAAATGCCATATTGGGGACCTGAGATCCGAGGTGACATGCTATGTTATTGACGCCGACACTTTGTATAACTTATTGCTAGGACGACCATGAATTCATCGCAACTCCATTGTCCCCTCTACTCTCAATCAAGTAATGAAGTATGTTGACGGGAGATGAAAAAATCTGAACGTTGATCACTGAGAAGCATCAGTGAAAGGGGGTAGAGAATTACTTCACAGACTCCTTTTATCAGGAATCTCTGGAAGTGGACGACAACCCCCAGCCAGAAGAACCAGACTCTGGTAATGAAACTGATGTTGAGCTAGAGGCAAAAAAAGAATATCTTTGGGAGCTGAATCCTCTTATAATAAGCATTAATATTCTCAATGTCAATAACACTGCCAATGATGTAGCCGAGTGGTATATCAATGAAGAGTTAGATTTGACTTATTTTTCTATATTCGCTTCTGATTTCGTACCATCAGATACTAGTATCGATGCAGGCGATGAGCCCTGGTCGGTAATAGATGCCCTGACATCATTGTATGCACCGGTGAGATCGTCTCTCATGGCATATCAAAGTATCAGTGATGTGCAAAGAATCTTCTTCGAGGTCCCAATAAAATCAAAGGTCAAAAACTGATCCTTTTCTGAAGAGTCGAGTCTAAACCAATGATTCGTGAAGACTCGAAAAGCAAAACTGAACCTCCTCAGTTCTCTCATTACGAGCCAAATGTACTCAAAATAATAAAGAATATGGGTATGACCGAACAAGTGGTTTTGGCTTGAACTTTGGCAAAGGAAGGCATACTCTACCTCAGACTTTTATTTCCAAAGGTAAAACACCTGACTATTATCACCGAACTCGGAGGGCGTTGGGCTATATGTCAACTCCAATCCTGTCAACTTCTGAGTCTAAAGAGTCATTATATCATGACCACTCATCAGGCACGTCATCGTGGGAGTCAGATGTCAGTGTCGGCGACATCTTCAAAGACTTTTCAGTGAACATAGTTTCAATAAGCCACCCGAAAGAAGAAGATGAAGAAATAATTCATTCAGATATAAATCCCTGGATCAAACACCTAAATACTCTCTGGGACATTTGCTTGAACAACCTGAACCACTCACAGAGGATAAGGTAAGTCAGATTAATCTGGGAGGTGAGGCTAACCCTAAGCCCATCTTTATAAGCGAAAGCTTATCACCTCACGAGAAAGAAGATCTAATATGTCTCGTATGAGAGTATATAGATGTTTTCGCTTAGAATTACGAGGATATACCCATATATGATCTCAAATGGCTATGCATCGCCTCAATATCAATCAAGATGTAAAGCCCGTCAAGCAACAACAACGACGGTTCCGCCTAGAGATAATAGAAGCAATTCAATCAGAAGTCTGGAAGCTTATAAACTCTGGTTTTATCAGGAAAGAACAACACCGTAGCTAATATCGTACTCATCACCAAGAAGAATGGGAAGATTAGGGTTTGCATTGATTTTCGTGATCTAAATGAAGTTTGTCCTAAAATGAGTTTCCTCTTCCAATCATGTATATCATGATTGATAGCACATGTGAGTTTGAACGGATGTCCTTCATGGATGAATTCTCTGAATACAATCAAATTAAGTGTACCCTAATGATGAGAAGCATACATCCTTCAGAACTCTACTAAGGGTGTATTGCTATACTGTGATGCCCTTCGGATTGAAGAATGTAGGGGAGACATATTAGAGAGCTATGAATATAATCTTCTACGAACATATACGCAAAATAGTAGAATGCTATGTAGACGATATTATAGTGAAAATCCGTGTTAAGGATGATCACATAGCAGATCTGAAGATAGTATTTGATATCATGCAGGCGTATCAATTGAAGATGAACCCCGCCAAATTCTTCCTAGGGGTAGCCAGTGGCAAGTTCCTTGGATTTGTAGTGACATCCAAAGAAATCAACCTCGACTCAGAGAAAGTTCACGCCATCCAGGAGATACAACCTCCAAGGAATCTTAGAAAACTTAGAGGATTGTAAGGGCGACTAGCTTACATCTGGAGGTTTATTTCAAATCTCTCAAGACGATGCCAACCCTTAACCAAATTGATGAAGAAGGGTGTCTCAGTCATCTTGGACAACGCTTGCCAACAAGCATTCGAGGAAATCAAGTAGTACCTCATGCATCCGCCTGCCCTTTCAGTTCCAGTGTCAGAAAAACCTTTCCTGATATACTTTCAAATTATAGATCATTCTCTAGGAGCTTTACTAGCCCAGAATAATGATCAGGGGCACGAGCAAGTAATCTACTACCTGAATAGAACTATGATCGGAGCTGAACATCGATATAACCCGATCGAAAAAGATTGTCTCACATTGGTATTCGCTGTCCAGAAGATGTTGCACTACTTGATGGGCCAAATCATAAATGTCATATCAAAAGTCAATCATTTAAGATTGCTTATGACAAAGCCATCATCGTTGAATGGTCGACTGGTTTAATGGGCTATATTTCTCTCCCAATACGAGATGCAATTCCTGCCACAAAAAGCTGCGAAGGGACAGGCAGTGGCAGACTTCTTGGCTAAATATCCAGATCCAAGAACGACCAAACTTTATGAAGAGCTCCCAGATGAGATCACTGAAGTTTGCATGACCCAGATGTCTTTCGAAGAACAGGTGTCGCAACTCTTCTTCAACGATGCATCAAGAACGGGTCCTCGAGGAAATATTGTAGCGGGAGTAGGGTAGTACTTGTCTCCCCATAGAACTACGTAATCCTTTGTGCATTCTCATTAGCTGAGCCATGTTCCAACAATGTAGCGAAATGTAACACTCTCTTTATCGGGATGCAAATCACCGATGAGATTGGCGTTAAAAATCTCGAAGCGTATGTTGATTCAAAGCTCATCGTCAATCAGGTTCACGGAGAGTACGAAGTCCGACATGAAGCCTTAATGCCCTATCACAACGTAACTATCTACATGGCAGAGAGATTCAGAAACTTCTGCATTGACCATGTACCTCGCCAGCAAAATGCACATGCAGATGCACTAGCGTCTCTCGCCGCTTCCTTGGTTCTTCCAGCCGAAGAAACGGAGAAAGTACTCATCTAAAACCATGACTTATACTGTCCAAAATTTGCCATTGAAGATGATTAAATGCCAACATGAGACCTTCAAGTCAAAAAAGCTCTAGAGACTTTAGCCGTTCCAGAGCTCAAGGATTGGCGATTCTCATACATCGACTAAGCCTTGTATGGCATACTACCTGATGACCCCAAAGAAGCGACCGTCATCAGAAGGAAGGCCCCTCAATTCTATTACAATGCGATCACACGAAAACTGTATCGTCGATCGCATGATGGAATCCTCCTGCGCTACTGATTAGTCTCTATTTTTGCATAATTTTTATCACATCCGCATTTTATTTGGTATAAAATTCTGCTAATAAAGCTTTGCTTGCTTGATTCTAGGTCCATAGTGTGCAATGAAGAAGAAGACCCTAAATTACCATTTAATTGGTGATTAAAGGCCTATTAAGATAGTCATTGACCTAGGAGGCTGATTTTGTCAAAATCAGGGGCAGCAAATTAGAAATCGGGACCAGAACCTGACAGGGGACAGACGGGACAGCGGGTGGCTCGAAGCGCCTAGCGCGCGGCCATCACATGGCTGCGGAAACGCGGCTAGGACCACATTTTCACGGCCGCGTTTTGGTCCAGAGGTTATCCCCTGGCCCCCCTTCCCTAGTGGCTATAAATACCCCCTGGGTTCCAGAGTTGAAGATATGCAAGGTTTATGGTAGTTCTCATTTTTCATTTTGTAGTTTAGGGTAGTGTAGTGTAGTTTTCTTCTTCTTCCTCCTTGTATTTTTCATTTTGTAGATCTTGTAATAGGGAGAGAGAGTGGTACATGCTTGAAATACAAGAGTGTTTGTAATAGGAGGTGACAATCTATGAAAGGTGCTCTTTTTACCTCTCTATGTTTTCTTCTCTCTAATTCCTTTTACATGTGTAGCTAACTTTTCTCTCATGGCAACTAATTACCAACCACCAACTAGTTTAACTTCTTATTTGATAATCCACATGAATCTAATAGCCTCCACTTGGCCTTGCTCTTACAAGAGCCATTGATGACTCATGATGATAGATCTAACACTCTAACTTCCTAACAACTAACAAGCTAACATTACTTTACTCCATGCTTACATTTAGTTTTGATGGTTTAAGTATACCTTGCACTTGTTTTTTATGTTGAGTTGTGATGAGTTACATATGGGTCATGCTTTGAATCACTCTTGAACCAAGGACTAGTGATGACCAATGATACATGTGAGGCAACTATCACTAAGAGGTTAGCGTGTTGATGGAGTCATTAGTAGTTAGTTGCCGTGAGTTTTCTTTCTCTTTCACTTGTTTTAAGAATATACCAAAAACTACAAATACCATTCTTTTCTATATTTCCCACTTCTTCGTATTTTACCGTACCTCTCTTTTCATTCTTTGCTTTCTTTTCTTTTGATTCTTTAAGCTTTGAAGAACTTTTAACATACACGTGAATCAACTGGTAAAGCTTCTATCGCCTCTCGTCCTTGTGGATTCGATTCATTTTAGCCCCTATGCTATAACGGAAGTATCAAGGAAGCCAAAGCACACACACTTTAAATATCAATTTCAAAATATACAGTTTTTGTGCGCGGCTTCCCCGATCAAATTTTGGCGCCGTTGCCGGGGATGGGAACGGTCTGATTTCACGTTTTTGTTAACTTTTCTTCTTTATTTTTTGTGTGCAGGTCAAATTTTTTAGCATTGCAGAATTCCACACTTGCTCTTGTGTGGTTGGGTAATTTCTTGTACATTCATATACTCTGCTGCTAATTTTGTTTATATTACCTGTACACTGTAAATAGTTGTAAGAACTAAAATATGAAAATTGGATGCTTTAAAACGGTTTAGACATTTGCATCTAGGCACGTGTCAATTTTTATTCCAATATACTGTATTTTATTCTTGTGTTGTTGTGATATTGATAGGAGGTGTACATATGGCATTGCATATAGTATAGGACAAGTACTTCAGTGATTTACTCACTTTTTTATGTTCATTCTTATCTATATTGCACACTTGCACAAATTTAACTTAAGGGCAACACCCAATATAACATAAGGTGGGAAAGTCATTACCCTCGCTTAGCCCAAAAATCACCTCCCCACTCATACAACCCAAGCCTAAATAAAAATTTCTAGACGTTGGCCCCTAGGGACATCTCGGACTCAATTAGGAGATTAACTTAAGGGGAAAGTTGTTAGAAGTTAACTCTTGTCAAATCGGTGTCTAAGGTTGGGGATTGAGAAGAGAAACCTCGAAGAATAGTGATTTGGCATAATTAGGCCCGTTGCTCCGGTACGGATACCTCCCACTGATCTTGCCCTACGTGGCCGATTAATTTGTGGTCAGCTTTCGACAATATACCCCGTGGGCAGTCTAATCAGTTAGGAGTCGCTAGGTCTAAGTCAACCCTAGCATAAGCTTATTTTCTTTTTCTTTTTCTTTTTCTTTGTTTGTTTATTTGTTTGTTTTTCTTTTTTGTAAATTATGATATGGATTTTAATAACAACAATTCTTTCAATTATAATATGAATTCATATTTCACCCCAACCTCATTTGACTCGGATAACTCTGACCCGGCTATGTACAACATGAACCAATCATTTATGCCGAGTTGGGATTATCCGAATCAATATGACCCATATCCCCAACCATATGACCATAATTTTCAAAATAGTTTCAACTCTTCAAAGAGTCAATGGGGATTCACCTCCCCCGAGTCAAATTTTCAACTGCCTTGTCCACAATTTTCACAAAGTTCATTCCCCGATTTTGGTTCATATACTCCTTTTCCTGTTTCACCAACCGAAGAAAAATCTGATCTGGAAAGGAGTATAGAAGAGTCCCTACAACAAATGCAAAATTTGCTCAATTCACAATCCTTCCCACATAAAACTCCACATACTCCTTTTCTAGAGCATCCAATTGAAGAAGAATCTGAGCTAGAAAAGCCTTTGGAAGTCTTTTGTGATAGAATGCAAAACATGTTGGACTCCTCATCTCAACTAAAATTTCAAGAGTCCTACTCATCTTTTCCAGTCTCACCTATTCAAAATGAACAAACTTCAATACTGGACTTGAGTATGAAACTCTTGCATGAGTCCGAGCAGCAATCGCAAAATCTAATGGACTCACAATTTCACCACAATTTTCAAAATTAACTTCCATACTCACCTTTTCAAGAAGAGCTAATTACAATAAGTATGGAAGACATGATTCTGACTCCGAATTCTGTTACCCGGCCTGTCAGTAGGTTAGACTCACTTATGAGCGAATTGATCAATAAGAGCGAAGAAAGTCTTTCTTGTCAATCTTTGACCGATCCTTATGTCCCTAACTCTGCTGATTTGACCCAAGAATCATGTCATTTTAGAAATCCAGCTTCAATTTCATCATACCAACCTGCACTTGACCAACGTCACATTCTTGACATTTTGGCAAGTTATTCTTTTCCCAAAATTAAACTTAAACTTAAAAGTGATCCTGAACCTCAAATTGGTGATTCCTTTTTCACTTTTTGATTCAATAATAACTCTGGTATCTTTACCAGATTTTTGTCTCTATTCCGGAGTCAACATTGAATCATGTACTAGTACACCATGAAATAGAATCACCAATCTTTTATGATCACACTTCATTGATGGGAAAAGTGTGTGAACATCAATACTTTGGTTTGGACCCTATTTTTGAACCACTTTCGACTCTCATTATTGACTCTCAACTTGATCTGAGTCAACTTCCCGAGTCGGTATCGATTTTTATTTCTATTCCATTTGAGTCCAAATCAATCATCTCTCAAAATCACACTTCATTGTTGGACAAGAATGTTGAAGAAAATGACTCAGTAATTATTTTTGAAAATTGAAAATTAGATGAGGATAAATTTTTGAATAAGACCATTCAATCAATCATTCTTTTATTGGGTCGTATTAGAGAGGTCACTGGTGGGTTCCTTCAAAATTCACATTATCCTGACTGGGTAGCAATGCTTGGCCCAATCAGACCACCACCAGAGCCACCACCATAGGTAATTTTTCTTCCCTTCCCATTTGTTTCATGTATATACACATTCACGATACATTGAGGATAATGCATGAGATAAGTGTGGGAGAGGGTTTACTAACATTGTTAATTTTATATTTTCTTTCTTTTACACTTCTTTTAAATTTTAAAAAAATCTTTTATATAAAAACTCTTTTCTTTTCTTCTTACAAAATTTTTGAAACAAGATAAACAGTTTTGATTTATTTTAAGAAAATTAAGATTATCTTAGGAATTAGAATGACCTAAAATTATGAAATTTTAAACCAAGTCAAAATCTTGTTTAAATTTTAGGATAAAAAAGTAAAATTGAAATGATAATTTGATCTTGAATTTTTTGCCTTAGATTTATGCCAGGAGACACTCAAAAAGACCCATGACGGCATGTACGGAGCTCACCAACCTGGTCCAAAGCTCGGAGCTTGATTCCGAAGACTTGGGTATTATTGGTCGAAGATAATCCCTGACGCCATCGCTTACGCTAAGTGATGCCACGCATGTCAGTTCCATGGTGACTTCATTCATCAAGCGCCAGGACATCTTCGTCCTACGACTTCTTTCTGGTCATTTGAGATGTGGGGAATGAACGTGGTTGGTCCTATTAGCCCATCTCATCTAAAGAACATCAGTTTATCTTAACTATAACCGATTACTTCTCCAAATGGGTGGAGGCTATCCCTCTAAAGGAGGTGAAGACATCTGATGTGATCGAGTTTATCAAACATCATATAATCTATCGCTTTGACGTGTCACGACAGATTGTCCATGATAATGGGCCTCAGTTCGTTAGTCAAGCATTCTAGAGATTCTGCAATAAGTTCAGAATCCAAAATGTGTCTTCAATAGCATACTACCTAGCCGCTAACAGCCTTACAGAAGCTTTTAACAAAACCATTAGGAAGCTTCTCAAGAAGTTCATCTCAAAAAATCAATGCGACTAGGACGACAAATTAGGTGAATGCTTATAGGCTTATCGCACAACAGTGAGAACCCTGACAAAAGTTACACCATTTTTAGTAGTGTACAGGTATGAAGCCGTACTTCCATTGGAAATTCAGATCTCATCTCTGCGCGTTATTTTGACAACGAAGATGACAGATGAGGAGAAGCAACTACGGCAACTCCAGGAGTTGGAAGCTTTGGACGACAAACGTCTACAAGCTCAACAGCAAATCGAGCTTTATCAAGCTCGAATTTTTAGAGTCTTCAACAAGAAAGTTAAGGAGCGGACTTTCAAGAAAGGCGACCTTATCTTGGCTGTCAAGAGGCCAATGGTCATGACACACAAAACGAAAGGAAAATTTTAACCCAAATGGGAAGGATCGTTTGTGGTAGAGTCAATCTACTCAAATAGAGCATATCTCCTGATAAATCTAGAAGGCAATATATTTATGATGCTAATTAATAGCAAATTCATAAAGAAATACTACCCTTGATCATGTTAATATTAAACCTCCGATCATTGGGACAGTATATATGACGCTTGCATTGATTTCATTCCCCTACAACAGAATTCTCGATTGACGACTATACTCTGCTTAACACGAGCATAATAGTCCTCATTGATCAATAATAGTCGACTATGCTCTGCTCAACACGAGCATAATAGTCCTCATTGATCAATAGTAGTCGACTATGCTTTACTCAACATGAGCATAATAGTTCTCATTGATCAACAGTAGTCGACTATGCTCTACTCAATACGAACATAATAGTCCTCATTGATCAACAGTCATCCGGCTATGCTCTACTCAACACGAGCATAATAGTCCTCATTAATCAACAACTATTCGGCGACAAGTAGGACAAATGTCGACGATCAAACATCACTAGAGTTCTAATCGCACATAAGAAGCCGGTTAGGAATTCTAATCGGCACATAAGAAGCTGGTTTAGACGAATGATTGGGTGAATAGTGCATGAGAACATAGACCAATCCTCGACAGAATTGAGCCAATAAAGGCAAGCTAACTGAGTATTAGTTTTGTCACTCTTCTTTAGAGGATATCAAAATCCAATACCCTCAACGGCTGGGGACAGAGAAAAATATTGGCTTTTAAGTCTAATAGAAATTCTCGATAACTCATTATGCTGAGGGGGATAGTATGACTAGCTCAACTCAAACGGTAGTTAATAAAGGCATACCAAATCTGTTGATAGTTGAGGTTTACTAAAAATCCTAAGGGATTAGATCCCGCCTTCCCCTCCAAAATTCCTTACCAATTCCCTTCCAAGGAATGATAGGATCACAAAAATACATTTGTCTATTTCTCTGGTGAAATGAGCATAGACATGTCATGTTAATAGTAAACCTCTGACAAGCCGTTTTTCTCGCTCCCCAGTGGAGTCCGTCAAGTTAACATTAAACCTCTGACAATGAAATTTTATTAAATACCCACTCAGAATCTCATCGCTGTTATGTTAACATTACACCTCTAACGACAAACTTATCATACCCTTGGAAAATCAATGTTCATCACGTTAATAATACACCTCAGACAATTCATTCTATTTTCCACCAAAATTCACTACCAATTCCCTCCCATGGAGTGGTAGGTCCACAAACTCAATCACTGTTATATTAATACCACACATCTAATAGTGAAAAGTTTAATACTTCCCAGCGAGTACGAACTTCTACTTGTCGACTCCCTTACATGGAATCACAAGTCTTATCAAGTTAACACTACACCTCTGACAATCTAAACTTCACTTGTCAATTCTTCTCAATAAAATGGCAAGTTCTCAAAATTGCTCATATCACAAACCAACACTTGTCATGTTAACATTATACCTCTATAAATTACTGTTAAGTTTAATATTACACCTCTAACAGTGATCAAGTTGCTGTCAAGTTCAACATTAAACCCCTGACAGTCACTTTCCTCAGGCTTCCATATCGAAGCTGAGACGAGCGATGCTAAGTTAACATCACACCTCTAGATCTGGTTCATTGTTAAATTCAACACTACACCTTTGATTATAACTTTCCCTCGAGCTTCCACATCGAGACTGATATGATCAATGCTAAGTTCAACATTACACCTCTAACACTAAATATCAAGTTCAATACTATATCTCGGACATTACCCCATTGTTAAGTTCAACACTACACCTATGATAGTGGTATCTTCAATTTTCCCAATGAAACTGAAATTCATATGGGGCTAAGTTAACATTACACTCAAAGTCACGTCCTTGTCAAGTTAATATCATACCTCTGATAAGATTCAATCCATTTCTTTTAAGTTAATATCACACCTCTGACAGTAAAGAAATACTCAGATCCCCGACGGGTCTAGTCTCACTTGTTATTCTCTTCAATAGAATGGCAGGTCCACTTAAAATCGTTGTTACGTTAATATCACACCTTTAACAGTGTTCTCTTTAATCCTTAGCCGAGTCTTAATTACATTAATACTAAACTTTTGATAATAGACTCGACCACAATCCCCTGCGGAATAAAAACTTTACTTGTTATTCTCTTCCATAGAATATCAAGTCCATCAAACTTGTTCAATTACAAGTCTAGTTCTCACTGTCAAATTAATATTCACCTCTGGCGGTAATTTCTTCAAAATCCTTAATGGATTTATCAATACTTGTCATTCTCATTTATAGAATGATAAGTCCATAAAACCTATTCCATTACTGTCAAGTTCACACCACACCTCTAACCGCAACTCTATCAGATTCCCTCGTGAGACTGACAACTCTTTTAATTGCTATGTAAATCATTACCTCTAGCAGTTAAACACCATCATTTTAGTCCGTCTAATTTCTCATACACAAAAGGAAATGGAGACGAGACAAAAAAATTGATTGCTTGTATTATTCATAAAGATAAAAGCAATACGGAGACTCCTTTAATATATAGAGAGTTTCAAAAAAAGGAGGTATAAAGGGCTAATCTCGCTCAACAAAAGAATGAATCTGGTCCCAGAGGTGCTGAATCTCATGTTGGCATGTTCTTTCAACTTTTGCGAGAGCTTGAACTCTCAATTCTTCTTCCGACAGGAATTTCTTCGTAGCAAGTTATGCTTAAAGAGATTCCAGCTTGGAAGAACGAGCAGTGAGATCTTCTTGAACCTGCTTCTTGACGACCTCTAGCTACTACAGCTTTTTCTTGGCACCGGTAAATTTCTGCTCATTAACTTGAATCAAGACTTGCGCCTTGGCAGTTGCTGCTTGAGCATTGGTTATGACTTGCTCTACATTCTTGGTGATGACCTCAAATTCCCTGGATTCATCAACCAATCTTTGATAGCTGGCCTGGAATTCATTGAACTGACGGGCCTCCTCAGCCATTTGCTCCTCGATCTCCTTCCGTTCGCGTCCTTGAGCAGTGAGGAGCTTGTTTATCATCAGTCGAGTCTCATCCACCAGATTAGCATTTACCAGGATCCTCAATTCTTTCAAGCATATCCCTAGTTGCTCGACTAGGTGTCAGATATGCGTTAACCTGATCCGAACCTCCAGTATGACAAATATTTTCGATTTGCTTTTCAAGGAGCATTCGGGCAAACACGAAAGAGCTTCTCCCGAAAAGAACCAACTGATGCAAAACTTCATTGAAATGAAAATTGTTGGACCATCTGATGAGCCAATTCTTCCATGATGTCCATGGCTAGAGCTAACTCTATTGATGCGCTTCCGAATCCCCTTTATGTAATTGTACGAACGGTATCTGTAGGGGCAGAAGTCGTTTCACTTAGCGTAGGGACAAGGCCAGCAGCAGGTTCCTTCAATTGCAAAGTTGTGACTGGCACCTCTAGGATTGTTACTGTGGCAGCCTCTAGGATGACAACTGCAGAAATAGACTTCACATACTTGGTTTAACTATCGAAGTCTGAAGTGTGTTGTCTCCTGCATCAATGCTTCCCATGGGCTCTTCTATTTGAGTCACCATAGTACTCTCTGCAATTATAACAACAATATTATCGATAATAATGAGAGTGAGAGTATTTAGGAAATCTTTATTCTTTTACCAAGCTGAGGAACCGAAGATGGTAGATCCTTCGGTAAGCTGCTCGGGGATGAGGGTTTTTCGATCATGGTGGTTGTACGCATAGGGACCGTGCCAATAGTAGGAACTTCAACGCCCCCTGACTGGACCAGTTCCTCAATCATCTTCTCAATGTGAGAAGAAGTTATAGCTCCGACACCCATGACAGCGCCTGCAAATAACAGTCAAACGAGCGTTAAAAACAATGATCATATGAAGAAAAGAACAAGTGGGATAGAAGAAATACCCTCAACAGTGGTAGTTCCTTCTAATGGAAGACTTGTCTCTGGAACGTCAACCCGTATCTCCTCCTCTGAAATGTGAGAAAACTTGCTAGTATCGGAGGAGCAGGTTCATCACCAAAGTCAAGTTTGTCTTCTGAATAGTCAACATGTTCCTCGGACGA